>ML817847.1:83814-95438 GCA_009831015.1 Picea engelmannii | reverse complement strand
AGATCAACTCATGAACTTAGACATCATAAGTTCCTACAACTCTCACCTTTGACTTGTCCACTTCGCGAGTCAGTGAAATGCTAATCTCTCACCACGTGTCCTCTAGATCCAATGGCTCAGATCTCATCACGACTTCACATTTCGCGGAGTTGGAGGATGGCTCTCGGCCATTATCCTCTTTGCATTTATACTGGATCCAACTAATGTTGGTCCTTGACACTCACATCCAATAGATCAGATCTTCACTTCTCCTTTGTGCTTCCTCTGGTCACTGGACTCATATCTAACGGACATCGGGTATTTGGGATTGGTGATGTAATGGCCACTGTCACTCATCCTCCTGAGCTTACGCTTCCTCCTGACTTGGAAGAATTTATAAGTGTCAAAGACCTCGACCTTTAATCCTTCTACGAGTCTTGATGAATTTGGGTCTCATCTGCATTTCTGAGAATGCTATCTCTCCTGAGATTTGGCAATGGAATTAAACTTGGCCCTGGTGCACACTTGCGCTTTGCGTGCAAGTCTGCATTATTCATCCTAAGCTTTGATTCCTTCTGTAACCTCACAGATTCTAAGGAATCCTGCACATGCTCCTTGCGGCCTTCATGATAACCTCTGGCTATCTGGAAACTCCAACTATGTGCCCTCTGCTCGTCCTCCTAAGATTGATTGTACACTCTGCCTGTAAATCTTCCAACATTGCTGCTATTCTTTCCTGTAGACATGCCATCATCGTTGATTTTCTTGCTTGTAAACATGCCATTTTCATTGTTGTTCTTTCCTATAGACATTCCATCATCATTCTTGTTCTTTCCATAAATGACAAGAACAGTCTCCCTGTAAACATGCTAACAATATCCCCCTTTGGCATTGATGGCAACCTTAAAAGACTGTACTATTCTTCAGACCTCCAACTGTAGTAGACAAACCACACCTTTTCTCTCCCTTTTAAATCAATGTCAAAGAAAAAAATTCTCCCCTTGAGCTGTTGCAGTACTCTTCGGAGGTATCAGATATTCAACCAACACATACTCCCCCAAATGGACTATTTTAGGTGGGAGAAGGGATGACACCCAGCATGGACTCTTTTAGCTTGGAGAAGGGATGACACCCAACTTCTGGCAGTTAATAAAGATGTCTACAATTTGTTTTGTGGTTGGAATGTAATGAACCTAGACAATCTTATCGATGACGTCCTCTCTCAAAAAATGGTATTTTATGGGGATGTGCTTGGTATTGGAATGAAATACTGGATTCTGGGACCTGTTCATCTTTAGCTTTAGATGTGTCCTCTGTAGTATACTCAATATTTCTCACCTCTCTTACTGGGACTCCTTCATCAACCTTTTCTTGTCATAATTGAATGACTCTCCCTATCACTTTTCTCTCTTTGCTTCTGACTATTCTCCCCCTTTGTTTCTAAAAGGTTAGCTTTCCCTGACAAGGTCTCTCCTCTTGTTATCTCTACAGGATCTCATGTATATCATTTTGTACATCAGAATGTTGTTGCTGTGGATGCCACTGTCCTACTGGAACACTGCGCAATTGTAGCTCGTATTTTTCAAACAACCCTTGGGTCTACCCATTTTTTCTCATCGATCTCTAACCAGATGTATCCATCTTTATCCAATATGATTCCTTATTGTACATTCATTTTTCTTCCACGATGCCTACAATCCAAGGATTTTATGACCATATTCATCACAAGAAAAAACAATAACGGTTACAAACACTCTCATACCTCCTTTGATTCATCCATGAAGATGTCTCTCTGCTAAACTAACTTTGAGGTGTATGAGTAGCTTCTGGATGTCTTCCTTGATCTGATATTCTAAATATTGTAGTATTTCTTTCATTCTTTGAACATGAAGAACTTGAGTCATACCTGCTTTCCCTTTTTACAAATGAAGGACCTGTGTCAGACTTGTCTTCACCCTTTACAAATGAAGGACTTGCATCAGGTTTCTTAGGAGTACTGATTTCTTCCTTGTTGTATCCAAGACCGGATTTGTCATTTGGTGATATCTGACTATCGAATATCTCATCCAGGGTCATGGAGTTGTTAAAGAACTTTATTTGGGTGTTTGACTTCTTAACCTTCTTTCTAAGATTCACAATTTCTGCTTCCAACTTATGACATGATTATTCTTCTACTTATTCAATGGGATAAATGCTAACAAAACATTTTTTTATTGTATATGAGTCTTCTTCTTTACTTGGAGGGGATGATTCAATATAAACATTATTATCTGTCCTTATTCCTTTAGCCACCACTTGTCCTGAGTTTATAGACTTTATCTTACAATCTTTCTCTTTCCATGTGCTGACATTTCTAGCTAAGGGTTTTATCCTTGGATCTACTTTGTAATTTTTCAGATGGCAGTTTGCAACTTTGTGGCTGAAGCTATGAAAATTATAGCATTCGAGCTCATAGTTCAATAGGTCAAAGTGATTGGTGCCACGTTGTCGACCCATTGGTTGTTTAGTTCTATGTTGCAAGGATTGTTTATTTCTTGACTTCATCAGTTGCATGTCTCTAAACTTAATTTGACAGTTTGCAATCTTATGACCAAAATTAGAGCAGTAAAAATAGTAACCATGGAATAAATTTTGGTACCTGAAGGATGGAATTCTTCTTGGAATTTGTTTCTCCATATTCTAATATCTTTGTTTTTCATCAGGGATCATCTTGTCTTTATTAGCTTCTGGTGGAAGAGTACTCACATGGTCTGATTGTCTGCTGACTTGGAACTTGATCATCTTTATTGTCTCTTTGATTTCTAGTTGTTTGATGCTTGAACCACTTACATAGCCTAAAACAGTCTTCAACAAAGGATATCTTTGTTTGCTCAGTTTTTTTTTTTAGTTCTGCTGAGGCTTTAATGCTTGGAAGATTTTGGAGAGACAATGCTTCAAAATTCTCCATCTCTTTTCTGGATTTTACTACCTCTTCTTCCAAGGCTTCACATCTTTCCTTCTTCTATGATAACTGTTGTTTCAGAATGTCCTCTATTTTCTCTTCCTCTTCTAATTCCACTTTTAGAAGGGAAAAGTATTCATCAGGTTTTTTACTGTCTTTCTTGAACTGTATCAACAATTGTTTTTGCTTTTTCTTCTTAAATCTGAGTCTATCAATCTCTTCTAAAGCATTGATCAATTCTCCTTCCAAGTCAACCATAAATTATTCATCATTAACATCAATTCCTGTGATTTTATTATCATAATCCTCTTTGGCCATAAGAATAAATTCATTAACCTTATCTTCACAAGAAGAGTCATTATCTATATCTTCTGAGGAGTCATCATTGTTTACACATAAAATTTTCTTTTTACCAAATCTCTTGGATTTGTACTCCTCTTCACCTTCAGAGTTCTGGTCCTTCTTCTTGTGTGGACACTTAGATGAAAAGTGACCTATATTTCAACATTTAAAACATTTGAAGGGAAGATTGCCTTGGTGCTTGCCTGATCCTTTCTTTAGTCTTCTCACAATTTTTTCTTCAATTTCATCAGGCTCATAATCCTCATTATTATCTACTTTAAATGATGCTTCTTTAGTGGTAGATTTATATTTACCAATCCTAATTTCATAAGCAATTAGAGTTCCTAGGAGTTGATGAATAGATAGAGTCTTAAAATCATTCAATTCTTCTATTGCAAAAAATTTTGGATTGAATCTATCAGGCATAGATCTTAAAATCTTTTGAACTAAAAATGCATCTTCAATCTTCTCAACAAGACCCTTCATGGAATTAACTAGCTCTTCAACTCTCAGAAATTACTTCCCAACTGTTTCATCCTCTTTCATATTTATCTTTTAAAACTGTAATCTGTTGGTTTGAAGCTTGGCATCCTTTACCTTCTCATTACCTTCATAATTGCTAATGAGTTTGTCCCACATTACTTTGGCAGATTCTAAGTGCATAACTTTTACAAAATCTGCTTCTGCAAGCCCACTCAGAATAGAATTCATAGCCTTAGAATTGAATTTGAATTCGAGTTTGTTATCCTTAGAAGCTAGTACTATTGGCTTTACATAACCGATCTCTACCACATCCCATACATCTGCATCTAAATCCATTATGTAGGTTCTCATCCTAACTTTCCAGAAGGAAAAAATTGTTCCATTGAACAAAGGGGCCTTGTTGGTTAAAGTTCCTCCATGGATAGTCATGTTTAAGCTCTAGGATCTACCCTTAATTAAAGGGAACTTTCTCTGATACCAATTGTTGGACAATTGAGAGGGGGGGGTGAATCAGTTGTTACTATGCTTAAACAATTATAACCATTTTAATCTCATTACAAAACACTCAATGGTGATCACAATAATTCAATTAAGTAAGCAATAGAGTATTCACCATCAATCACACACATGAAACACACAGAGACAGATATTCCCGAGGAAACCCATAAAGGGAGAAAAAATCTTCTTCTTGATATGATAAGTAATCTTTATTTTCTATACATTATCATTCTTATGAGAACCAACGCCTTTTGAGGCTACCACCTCTGTTTTACAAGCAACAAATTGCTGAGAGCACCAACTCTCTGGTTTCTCTAGCACCCACTAGAAGGAAGCACCAACTCCCTTTGTGTTATATCACCAACTATATGGAAGCACCAACTGGATGGAAGCACAGGCACCAACCTGTACAAGATACAACTTGCTGAGAGCACCAACTCTCTTGATTCTCTAGCACCAACTAGAAGGAAGCACCAACTCCTTGAGTGTTCCAACACCAACTGGATGGAAGCATCAACTTCCAGTCACACAGGTACCCACCTATATAATAGAGAACAATAGTTCTCGCTTGCACCACCCTACCACCCTGGTTTTAATGGATGCAACCAGATGGAAGCTACAACTCCCTGTGTTCAAGAACCCACTTGAAACTCTGAGGAAAACAATCCTCCTTAGCACCTCCCTACCACCCTGATTATAAATATTTGTTACATAAAATTATTACAGTGATATAATGTTTGTCAATGGCTTACCAATCTCATCACTTATCTGTTACACTGCTATGCTCTGCCTGCAACAATGTCTTCCTGCTCGCATCTTCTTGATCTTTCTGTTCTTCTGCTCTATCTCTGAATTCACACCTCGGCCTTCTCTTCCTCTCTCAGATATGCATTTATTTTCTGTGTCTTTCTTCTGCACTTTAGCCTCTGTGCAACATTTCCATTCTATGCACGACACCTATTATGTGTGCTTCAGCTACTGCTCATAGCATGATTCTACCCGCATGAATAACTCTCAAACGAAGCGACCATATCTTCTCTGTTCCGCGTATATTTATCATGCCAAGTCCTCTGCCAGATCATACACCTAACTCTTCATCCTCTTTGGCGATTATGTTGAGTCTGTTCTTCATCAGTGACCATTATGTTGAGACCATTCATCATCAGTGGTCATTCCTGAGATTCTTTGCCTATTTCTGGCAGTGTGACCCTCTGTCTTCTTTGTCATAGTTGCACGTATCCGCTCTATTATAGTTACAGACTTCAACACTTTTCCATCTGTCAATTGTCTCTATGATGAGTCTTCATTCCACTGGAAGTTACCTAGAGACTCTTCGGCTCTTCTGGTGATCACCCTAAACCCTCTTCAAATTCTTTGGCAGAAACAATCAGTCATTTCTGGCAGTTACCCAGAGAACCTCTGCGTGCTCATGCCTTTGGTGCCTTTTCCCTTTATGAGAAAACTTCACAGTGGGTGCTAGATTTTATGGCTAATCCCCTTCCTTTCACGTGACCATGAACTATGATCAGACGCCTATCCAAAAGGATTTTCGTGATTTCGCATTTCAGGTGATCAGGTGCGAGTCACCTCAATTTTCCCAATTTGTGAAACTTTGAGGTGGAGCCTAACGACACTAGCTCCTTCCCTTCTCTTTCGTTGATGTGACCATTGGTTGTGATGACAACTCTAACTTCTTAATCTACACTTGTGTCAGATCAACGGTCCATAATCATCTGTGATCCGACGACCTAGAACATTTTGCGACTTCATATTTTAGAGATTCTATTGTGAGTTGCATCGATTCTCCCAACTCGCAAAATCCTAAATACTCCATATTAGATCAACGGTCCATATATCTCCACGATCTAAGGGCTCAGATATTTTCATGAATTCACATTTCATGATGTTGGAGGTTAGCTCACCTCCCTTCTTCTAATTCCTGAACTCGAGCTTGTGTCAGATAAATGTTCCACAATCCTTTGTGATGAGACAGTACATATCTCTCCTTCAAGAATCAAGACTTCACAACTTTTGCGTTTCAGATCTTGCCTAATCGACGTTTTATAATATTATGTATTTCAATGGTCTAGATCTCTTCTTCGAGAACTCAGACATCATTCTTTCATCGTGCCAGATCAACAGTCCACGATGCTCTTAGATCTGACGATCCATATTTCATCGGGACTTCGCGTTTCGTGATGTCGAAGGTTAGAGCACCTCCTTTCTTCGACTCCCGATTTACTGATACTTGTGAGCGTCAAATCAACGACTCACAACTCCCCATGATCTAACAGTATAGATCAACTCACGAACTCAGACATCGCAATTTCCTACAACTCTCACCTTTGACTTTTCCAGTTCACGAGTCAGCGAAATGTTGATCTCTCACCACATGTCCTCTGGATCCAACAACTTAGATCTCATCATGACTTCAAATTTCGTGGAGTTGGAGGATGGCTATCGGCCATTATCCTCTTCATAGTTATATTGGATCCAACGACTGTTGGTCCTCTATGCTAAGATCCAATGGATCATATCTGTACTTCTCCTCTATGCTTCCTCTGGTCACTAGACTCTGATCTAACAAACATCCGGTATTTAGGATTGCTGGTCCAATGACCACTGTCGCTCCTCCTCCTGAGCTTACG
Organism: Picea engelmannii; assembly: GCA_009831015.1. NCBI lineage: Eukaryota > Viridiplantae > Streptophyta > Pinopsida > Pinales > Pinaceae > Picea > Picea engelmannii. Next base: position 88,547 of record ML817847.1, on the reverse strand, counting down.
CTTCCTCCCAACTTGGAAGAATTTCTAAGTGTCAAATACATCGATCCTTTTGTGAGTCCTGATGACTTTGGGGCTCATATGAATTTTTGAGAACTCTATATCTCCTTAGCTTTGGCAATGGAATTAACCTCAACCCTGGCACACACTTTCACTCTACGTACAACTCTGTACTATTCCTCCTAAGCTTCGATTCCTTCTGCAACCTCACAGATTCTAAGGAATCCTGCACATGCTCCTTGCGAGCTTCATGATAACCTTTGTCCATCTGGAAACTCCAACTCTGTGCCTGGTGCTCGTCCTCCTGAAGTTGATTCCACACTCTGCCTATAAACTTGCCAACATCGTTGCTGCTCTTTCCTATAGACATGCCATCATCACTGTTGTTCTTGCCTGTAAACATGCCATCATCGTTGTTTTTCTTACCTATAGATATGCTATCGTTGCTACTATTCTTGCCATCAATGACAAGTCTTGTAAACATGCCAACTATATGAAAATCAGAAAATTCACCCAGAGTGTCAAGATTTTTTTTTATCTCAATATCATCCTCAAATACCTTCCAATGTTTGACATTGTCAGGAATAAAGGGTATATACTTTACTTCCACATCATACTTGAGTTTGGGGGGCAAGGGAACCCTAAAATTACTTGTTGAGATAACCAAGGAATCTGCCACAATGTTCCCTTCTCTTGGAACAAATGAGATATTAAAATCCAAGAAGAAACTATCAACAAGATCCCAGACATTGTTTTTGTAAGCCCTTAACCTGGGGTGCTTAGCTTGATACATATTTTTGACTTTATGAACAATTAACTCAGCATCTCCAAACACTGCTATCTCCTCAATCTTCATGTCTTTGGAAGCTCTCAAACCCAAAGCAAGTACCTCATATTCTACCACATTTTTTGTTGTTTCAAATTCAAGATTATAAGACAGAGATATGGTCTCTTGGGTATGGGAAATGAACAGTACCCCATCACCAGCACTTTCCCGAGAAGAGGCTCCATCAAAAAAAAAATTCCAAACAGAGGTATTGGGACGAGGGTATTCACAAGAGGTGATGGGATGATTTCTGATTTCAATAGGTGTTTGAGGAGAATCAGTGAGTTGTACCATATTGGTTCCTAAATCAGTGTCTACTACAAAAATGGGGTGGTTGGTCATATTTTCTTCATCACTGATAATGTAAGCAAGTTGTGCTTCCCTATAAATATTTCTATGTTCCCCCCCAAACACAAGAATAGTGGCATATGAAAGATCCATCTAAAAAGTTCCCCCCATTCTTTTGATCCAAGATCTAGACAAGAGCATCCCAAACTTAGGGGTAACAACAACCACCACAATATCCATGACCACACTTTTCATTGGCAATTGGAACAAGGAAACATCCAGGCCTTTAATAACCTCAAGGAACTTCACCTTCCCAGAATTGAATGAGTGTTGAAATTACTAAGACAACTGAGAGGGGGGGTGAATCAGTTGTTACTGTGCTTAAACAATTTTAATTCAATTAAACCATTTTTAATCTTTCTCCAAGTGACCATCAATATGATACTACATATGGAAAACATAAATAATGAGCATCACTCACACATAAGATATACACAGAGACAGATTTTCACGAGGAAACCCATAAAGGGAGAAAACCTCTTCTTCTTCGAAATGATAGGCAGTCTTTTAAGTTATGTACATCATCTATAATTGAGCACCAACTCAATGTGAGGCTACTACCTCTGTTTTACAATTTCCAACTTGTTTGAGAGCACCAACTCTCTGGTTTCTCTAGCACCCACTAGAAGGAAGCAACAAATCCCTAAGTGTTCCAACACCAACTGGATGGAAGCACCAACTTCTAGTCACACAGGCAACAACCTGTATAACAGAGAACAATTGTTCTCCCTTGCACCACCCTTCCACCCTGGTTTTTCTGGCTACAACCAGATTGAAGCTACAACTCCATGTGTTCAAGCACCCACTTGAATCTCTGAGGACAACAGTCCTCCCTAGCACCTCCCTACCACCCTTATTACAAATAAATGATTGAATAACCAACAACATAGATAAATCAATTCTTACCACTTCTTCACTATTCTGTAAATCTGGTTTGCTTCTGACTATTCTGCAATTCTTCTCTTCCTCTATCTATTTTGCAATTCTTCTCTGCTTCAAGTTGTTCTACAATTCATCTCTTGCTTCTGTCTATTCCTCATCTGTTACTCATCTCTGATTTTTATCTCACACTGCACATACTGTCGGCCTCACACTGCGCATACTGTAATTTTCCCTTTCTTACAGTTCAACTCATTTTTCCTTCAGGACGACCAACATTTCATAGTTGTCTCATATCTTCTTTTATTCACACACGCCTCAGCAACTGAATCGCCAACTGATCAAGAATCATGAATCAGTTTTGCTAAATGAATCGTAACTGATCAATTAACTGTGAGGTGAAACAGTATCCCTTCAATCATATTCGAATTCACCTACACCATTGGATTGCAAGAAACAAAATGTCTTTCTCATTTTGTATTTCAATAATTTGCGATTTTGGATGTCATGAATTCCTGTTGCGAAGCATCTCGACTCTCCAAGTCGTGATCCCCGAAATGGATCCAGATCAACGTTCCACAAAACCTCATAATCTGATCCCTTCTTTTCCTAATAGAACGACTGACGGGATTTCGACATTTTTCCCTTCGAGTCTTCGAGACTCACAATAATCCCTTTCAACATTTCATGATTTCGACAATTCTTGTGATGAGATATCTTGACACTCCATGTCGCAATCCCTGAAATTCCATGTCACAATTTTGCATTTCGACATTTCACGATTTCTGTGGTAAAGTGTTTCGACACTCCAACTCCCAGTAACCGAAACCTACACCAAAAGGTGTTTTTCGCATTTCAGCATTTTGGCATTTCGACATTCCCGTGGTGAAGTTTTTTGACACTCCAACTCCTGGTATCCAGAAATCTGAAATGGGGTTATTTCCTGGTCTGTGAAACTCTTTGTTGATGTGCTTGTTTCAGGATTTCGGCGTTTCGCATTTCGCGACTTCAAGACTCCTGTGATGAAGAGTCTTGAATCTTGAATCCTCCAACTCCCAGTATCTGGAACTCTGAAATGGAGTTATTTCCCAGTTTGCGAAACTCTTTGTTGATGTGCCTATTTCAGGATTTCAACATTTTGCATTTTGCGACTTCAGGACTCCAGTGATGAATATTTTCAACTCTTGACTCCTCCAACTCTCGGTATCTAAAACTCCAATTTCCCGATCCGCGAAACTCCGAAATGGAGTCTTTTACATGCTCTGATCTATCGCATTTCAATATTTTCTGCTGTGAGTTGCTTCCTTGACTCCTGGAGTTTATGGTTCTGATCTTGCCACGCGATCATCATTGTGCTGCTGGTCTTGCCACTTTCTCTTGTTCATCATCGTCGGGCTGAGATTGCCATTAATGACAAACAAATAATATGCCTTATGTCTGCCCATAATAAATATGCCAACAATCTCCCCCTTTGGAATTGATGGCAACCTTGAAGAACATCCAACTATACTACTGTAGCATCCTTGAAATTACCACACTTTCTCCCCCTTTGACATCAATGTCAAAGAAGAAACATGCTCCCCCTGAGTTTTTGAAGTACATACTCCCCATGTCAACTATGAGCAACTTAGAAATATAACAGATATTCAATAAGAACTCCCCCTGACCAGGTGAACAGATTAGACGAAAGAATTTATAACCCCCAACTTTTGACGAATATATCCAAAAGGGGTCACTGCTAACGGTTTATTAAAGATATCAGCTATCTATTATGTGGAAGGAATATAATTCATATAAACAATTCTGTTTGTAACTTGTTCTATGAGAAAATGGTATTTTATTGGTATGTGCTTAGATTTTGAATGAAGTACGGGATTCTTAGAGAGACTGATGGCACTGGTGTTATCACAGTGAAGTGGAATGGGATCAGTGTAAGTTACCTTCAAATCTGCAAGAGTTTGTAGCATCCATAAAATCTAAGTGCAACAAGTAGCATCAACAATGTATTCTGCTTATGTAGTTGATAAGGAAATAGATCCTTTCTTTTTACTAAGCCATGCTACTAATGAGTCACCCAGGAAGAATGCTCCTCCACTGGTGATTTTTCTCTCATCAACACAGTTTGTCCAATCTGCATCTGAATAAGCAGTTAACTGAAAATTATGATTTATGGGATACCACAGACCATAAGTCATTGTTCCCTTCAAGTATTTGAATATCCTTGTGACAACTACCAAATGACTTTGTTTAGGAGCAGACTGATAACGACCTACCATTCCAACAGCTTGCATTATATCAGGACGGGATGTTGTGTTGTACAGAAGACTACCTATCATAGAGCGATATGTCCTTTGATCAACATCTAGTGAAATATCATCTTTACTGAGCTTGGAACCAACCACCATAGGTGTGCTAACAGGAGAGGAATCCTCCATCTGAAATTTCTTCAACATCTCTTTCAAATATTTTTCTTGCGAGATAAATATTCCTACATAACTCTGATTTACTTGTAAACCAAGAAAATATGACACTCCTATCATGGACATCTCAAATTTTGTTTCCATAGAGTTAGAAAACCACTGGACAGATGATTCATTAGTACAGCCAAAAATAATATCATCTACATAAACCAAAACAACTAGTAAATTATCACCTTCAGACTTAATGTAGAGGTTGTTGTCAA
>ML817847.1:58285-68470 GCA_009831015.1 Picea engelmannii | reverse complement strand
GTGAAAATCTGTCTCTGTGTATATCTTATGTGTGAGTGATGCTCATTATTTATGTTTTCCATATGTAGTATCATATTGATGGTCACTTGGAGAAAGATTAAAAATGGTTTAATTGAATTAAAATTGTTTAAGCACAGTAACAACTGATTCACCCCCCCTCTCAGTTGTCTTAGTAATTTCAACACTCATTCAATTCTGGGAAGGTGAAGTTCCTTGAGGTTATTAAAGGCCTGGATGTTTCCTTGTTCCAATTGCCAATGAAAAGTGTGGTCATGGATATTGTGGTGGTTGTTGTTACCCCTAAGTTTGGGATGCTCTTGTCTAGATCTTGGATCAAAAGAATGGGGGGAACTTTTTAGATGGATCTTTCATATGCCACTATTCTTGTGTTTGGGGGGGAACATAGAAATATTTATAGGGAAGCACAACTTGCTTACATTATCAGTGATGAAGAAAATATGACCAACCACCCCATTTTTGTAGTAGACACTGATTTAGGAACCAATATGGTACAACTCACTGATTCTCCTCAAACACCTATTGAAATCAGAAATCATCCCATCACCTCTTGTGAATACCCTCGTCCCAATACCTCTGTTTGGAATTTTTTTTTTGATGGAGCCTCTTCTCGGGAAAGTGCTGGTGATGGGGTACTGTTCATTTCCCATACCCAAGAGACCATATCTCTGTCTTATAATCTTGAATTTGAAACAACAAAAAATGTGGTAGAATATGAGGTACTTGCTTTGGGTTTGAGAGCTTCCAAAGACATGAAGATTGAGGAGATAGCAGTGTTTGGAGATGCTGAGTTAATTGTTCATAAAGTCAAAAATATGTATCAAGCTAAGCACCCCAGGTTAAGGGCTTACAAAAACAATGTCTGGGATCTTGTTGATAGTTTCTTCTTGGATTTTAATATCTCATTTGTTCCAAGAGAAGGGAACATTGTGGCAGATTCCTTGGTTATCTCAACAAGTAATTTTAGGGTTCCCTTGCCCCCCAAACTCAAGTATGATGTGGAAGTAAAGTATATACCCTTTATTCCTGACAATGTCAAACATTGGAAGGTATTTGAGGATGATATTGAGATAAAAAAAAATCTTGACACTCTGGGTGAATTTTCTGATTTTCATATAGTTGGCATGTTTACAAGACTTGTCATTGATGGCAAGAATAGTAGCAACGATAGCATATCTATAGGTAAGAAAAACAACGATGATGGCATGTTTACAGGCAAGAACAACAGTGATGATGGCATGTCTATAGGAAAGAGCAGCAACGATGTTGGCAAGTTTATAGGCAGAGTGTGGAATCAACTTCAGGAGGACGAGCACCAGGCACAGAGTTGGAGTTTCCAGATGGACAAAGGTTATCATGAAGCTCGCAAGGAGCATGTGCAGGATTCCTTAGAATCTGTGAGGTTGCAGAAGGAATCGAAGCTTAGGAGGAATAGTACAGAGTTGTACGTAGAGTGAAAGTGTGTGCCAGGGTTGAGGTTAATTCCATTGCCAAAGCTAAGGAGATATAGAGTTCTCAAAAATTCATATGAGCCCCAAAGTCATCAGGACTCACAAAAGGATCGATGTATTTGACACTTAGAAATTCTTCCAAGTTGGGAGGAAGCGTAAGCTCAGGAGGAGGAGCGACAGTGGTCATTGGACCAGCAATCCTAAATACCGGATGTTTGTTAGATCAGAGTCTAGTGACCAGAGGAAGCATAGAGGAGAAGTACAGATATGATCCATTGGATCTTAGCATAGAGGACCAACAGTCGTTGGATCCAATATAACTATGAAGAGGATAATGGCCGATAGCCATCCTCCAACTCCACGAAATTTGAAGTCATGATGAGATCTAAGTTGTTGGATCCAGAGGACATGTGGTGAGAGATCAACATTTCGCTGACTCGTGAACTGGAAAAGTCAAAGGTGAGAGTTGTAGGAAATTGCGATGTCTGAGTTCGTGAGTTGATCTATACTGTTAGATCATGGGGAGTTGTGAGTCGTTGATTTGACGCTCACAAGTATCAGTAAATCGGGAGTCGAAGAAAGGAGGTGCTCTAACCTTCGACATCACGAAACGCGAAGTCCCGATGAAATATGGATCGTCAGATCTAAGAGCATCGTGGACTGTTGATCTGGCACGATGAAAGAATGATGTCTGAGTTCTCGAAGAAGAGATCTAGACCATTGAAATACATAATATTATAAAACGTCGATTAGGCAAGATCTGAAACGCAAAAGTTGTGAAGTCTTGATTCTTGAAGGAGAGATATGTACTGTCTCATCACAAAGGATTGTGGAACATTTATCTGACACAAGCTCGAGTTCAGGAATTAGAAGAAGGGAGGTGAGCTAACCTCCAACATCATGAAATGTGAATTCATGAAAATATCTGAGCCCTTAGATCGTGGAGATATATGGACCGTTGATCTAATATGGAGTATTTAGGATTTTGCGAGTTGGGAGAATCGATGCAACTCACAATAGAATCTCTAAAATATGAAGTCGCAAAATGTTCTAGGTCGTCGGATCACAGATGATTATGGACCGTTGATCTGACACAAGTGTAGATTAAGAAGTTAGAGTTGTCATCACAACCAATGGTCACATCAACGAAAGAGAAGGGAAGGAGCTAGTGTCGTTAGGCTCCACCTCAAAGTTTCACAAATTGGGAAAATTGAGGTGACTCGCACCTGATCACCTGAAATGCGAAATCACGAAAATCCTTTTGGATAGGCGTCTGATCATAGTTCATGGTCACGTGAAAGGAAGGGGATTAGCCATAAAATCTAGCACCCACTGTGAAGTTTTCTCATAAAGGGAAAAGGCACCAAAGGCATGAGCACGCAGAGGTTCTCTGGGTAACTGCCAGAAATGACTGATTGTTTCTGCCAAAGAATTTGAAGAGGGTTTAGGGTGATCACCAGAAGAGCCGAAGAGTCTCTAGGTAACTTCCAGTGGAATGAAGACTCATCATAGAGACAATTGACAGATGGAAAAGTGTTGAAGTCTGTAACTATAATAGAGCGGATACGTGCAACTATGACAAAGAAGACAGAGGGTCACACTGCCAGAAATAGGCAAAGAATCTCAGGAATGACCACTGATGATGAATGGTCTCAACATAATGGTCACTGATGAAGAACAGACTCAACATAATCGCCAAAGAGGATGAAGAGTTAGGTGTATGATCTGGCAGAGGACTTGGCATGATAAATATACGCGGAACAGAGAAGATATGGTCGCTTCGTTTGAGAGTTATTCATGCGGGTAGAATCATGCTATGAGCAGTAGCTGAAGCACACATAATAGGTGTCGTGCATAGAATGGAAATGTTGCACAGAGGCTAAAGTGCAGAAGAAAGACACAGAAAATAAATGCATATCTGAGAGAGGAAGAGAAGGCCGAGGTGTGAATTCAGAGATAGAGCAGAAGAACAGAAAGATCAAGAAGATGCGAGCAGGAAGACATTGTTGCAGGCAGAGCATAGCAGTGTAACAGATAAGTGATGAGATTGGTAAGCCATTGACAAACATTATATCACTGTAATAATTTTATGTAACAAATATTTATAATCAGGGTGGTAGGGAGGTGCTAAGGAGGATTGTTTTCCTCAGAGTTTCAAGTGGGTTCTTGAACACAGGGAGTTGTAGCTTCCATCTGGTTGCATCCATTAAAACCAGGGTGGTAGGGTGGTGCAAGCGAGAACTATTGTTCTCTATTATATAGGTGGGTACCTGTGTGACTGGAAGTTGATGCTTCCATCCAGTTGGTGTTGGAACACTCAAGGAGTTGGTGCTTCCTTCTAGTTGGTGCTAGAGAATCAAGAGAGTTGGTGCTCTCAGCAAGTTGTATCTTGTACAGGTTGGTGCCTGTGCTTCCATCCAGTTGGTGCTTCCATATAGTTGGTGATATAACACAAAGGGAGTTGGTGCTTCCTTCTAGTGGGTGCTAGAGAAACCAGAGAGTTGGTGCTCTCAGCAATTTGTTGCTTGTAAAACAGAGGTGGTAGCCTCAAAAGGCGTTGGTTCTCATAAGAATGATAATGTATAGAAAATAAAGATTACTTATCATATCAAGAAGAAGATTTTTTCTCCCTTTATGGGTTTCCTCGGGAATATCTGTCTCTGTGTGTTTCATGTGTGTGATTGATGGTGAATACTCTATTGCTTACTTAATTGAATTATTGTGATCACCATTGAGTGTTTTGTAATGAGATTAAAATGGTTATAATTGTTTAAGCATAGTAACAACTGATTCACCCCCCCCTCTCAATTGTCCAACAATTGGTATCAGAGAAAGTTCCCTTTAATTAAGGGTAGATCCTAGAGCTTAAACATGACTATCCATGGAGGAACTTTAACCAACAAGGCCCCTTTGTTCAATGGAACAATTTTTTCCTTCTGGAAAGTTAGGATGAGAACCTACATAATGGATTTAGATGCAGATGTATGGGATGTGGTAGAGATCGGTTATGTAAAGCCAATAGTACTAGCTTCTAAGGATAACAAACTCGAATTCAAATTCAATTCTAAGGCTATGAATTCTATTCTGAGTGGGCTTGCAGAAGCAGATTTTGTAAAAGTTATGCACTTAGAATCTGCCAAAGTAATGTGGGACAAACTCATTAGCAATTATGAAGGTAATGAGAAGGTAAAGGATGCCAAGCTTCAAACCAACAGATTACAGTTTTAAAAGATAAATATGAAAGAGGATGAAACAGTTGGGAAGTAATTTCTGAGAGTTGAAGAGCTAGTTAATTCCATGAAGGGTCTTGTTGAGAAGATTGAAGATGCATTTTTAGTTCAAAAGATTTTAAGATCTATGCCTGATAGATTCAATCCAAAATTTTTTGCAATAGAAGAATTGAATGATTTTAAGACTCTATCTATTCATCAACTCCTAGGAACTCTAATTGCTTATGAAATTAGGATTGGTAAATATAAATCTACCACTAAAGAAGCATCATTTAAAGTAGATAATAATGAGGATTATGAGCCTGATGAAATTGAAGAAAAAATTGTGAGAAGACTAAAGAAAGGATCAGGCAAGCACCAAGGCAATCTTCCCTTCAAATGTTTTAAATGTTGAAATATAGGTCACTTTTCATCTAAGTGTCCACACAAGAAGAAGGACCAGAACTCTGAAGGTGAAGAGGAGTACAAATCCAAGAGATTTGGTAAAAAGAAAATTTTATGTGTAAACAATGATGACTCCTCAGAAGATATAGATAATGACTCTTCTTGTGAAGATAAGGTTAATGAATTTATTCTTATGGCCAAAGAGGATTATGATAATAAAATCACAGGAATTGATGTTAATGATGAATAATTTATGGTTGACTTGGAAGGAGAATTGATCAATGCTTTAGAAGAGATTGATAGACTCAGATTTAAGAAGAAAAAGCAAAAACAATTGTTGATACAGTTCAAGAAAGACAGTAAAAAACCTGATGAATACTTTTCCCTTCTAAAAGTGGAATTAGAAGAGGAAGAGAAAATAGAGGACATTCTGAAACAACAGTTATCATAGAAGAAGGAAAGATGTGAAGCCTTGGAAGAAGAGGTAGTAAAATCCAGAAAAGAGATGGAGAATTTTGAAGCATTGTCTCTCCAAAATCTTCCAAGCATTAAAGCCTCAGCAGAACTAAAAAAAAAAACTGAGCAAACAAAGATATCCTTTGTTGAAGACTGTTTTAGGCTATGTAAGTGGTTCAAGCATCAAACAACTAGAAATCAAAGAGACAATAAAGATGATCAAGTTCCAAGTCAGCAGACAATCAGACCATGTGAGTACTCTTCCACCAGAAGCTAATAAAGACAAGATGATCCCTGATGAAAAACAAAGATATTAGAATATGGAGAAACAAATTCCAAGAAGAATTCCATCCTTCAGGTACCAAAATTTATTCCATGGTTACTATTTTTACTGCTCTAATTTTGGTCATAAGATTGCAAACTGTCAAATTAAGTTTAGAGACATGCAACTGATGAAGTCAAGAAATAAACAATCCTTGCAACATAGAACTAAACAACCAATGGGTCGACAACGTGGCACCAATCACTTTGACCTATTGAACTATGAGCTCGAATGCTATAATTTTCATAGCTTCAGCCACAAAGTTGCAAACTGCCATCTGAAAAATTACAAAGTAGATCCAAGGATAAAACCCTTAGCTAGAAATGTCAGCACATGGAAAGAGAAAGATTGTAAGATAAAGTCTATAAACTCAGGACAAGTGGTGGCTAAAGGAATAAGGACAGATAATAATGTTTATATTGAATCATCCCCTCCAAGTAAAGAAGAAGACTCATATACAATAAAAAAATGTTTTGTTAGCATTTATCCCATTGAATAAGTAGAAGAATAATCATGTCATAAGTTGGAAGCAGAAATTGTGAATCTTAGAAAGAAGGTTAAGAAGTCAAACACCCAAATAAAGTTCTTTAACAACTCCATGACCCTGGATGAGATATTCGATAGTCAGATATCACCAAATGACAAATCCGGTCTTGGATACAACAAGGAAGAAATCGATACTCCTAAGAAACCTGATGCAAGTCCTTCATTTGTAAAGGGTGAAGACAAGTCTGACACAGGTCCTTCATTTGTAAAAAGGGAAAGTAGGTATGACTCAAGTTCTTCATGTTCAAAGAATGAAATAAATACTACAATATTTAGAATATCAGATCAAGGAAGACATCCAGAAGCTACTCATACACCTCAAAGTTAGTTTAGCAGAGAGACACCTTCATGGATGAATCAAAGGAGGTATGAGAGTGTTTGTAACCGTTATTGTTTTTTCTTGTGATGAATATGGTCATAAAATCCTTGGATTGTAGGCATCGTGGAAGAAAAATGAATGTACAATAAGGAATCATATTGGATAAAGATGGATACATCTGGTTAGAGATCGATGAGAAAAAATGGGTAGACCCAAGGGTTGTTTGAAAAATACGAGCTACAATTGCGCAGTGTTCCAGTAGGACAGTGGCATCCACAGCAACAACATTCTGATGTACAAAATGATATACATGAGATCCTGTAGAGATAACAAGAGGAGAGACCTTGTCAGGGAAAGCTAACCTTTTAGAAACAAAGGGGGAGAATAGTCAGAAGCAAAGAGAGAAAAGTGATAGGGAGAGTCATTCAATTATGACAAGAAAAGGTTGATGAAGGAGTCCCAGTAAGAGAGGTGAGAAATATTGAGTATACTACAGAGGACACATCTAAAGCTAAAGATGAACAGGTCCCAGAATCCAGTATTTCATTCCAATACCAAGCACATCCCCATAAAATACCATTTTTTGAGAGAGGACGTCATCGATAAGATTGTCTAGGTTCATTACATTCCAACCACAAAACAAATTGTAGACATCTTTATTAACTGCCAGAAGTTGGGTGTCATCCCTTCTCCAAGCTAAAAGAGTCCATGCTGGGTGTCATCCCTTCTCCCACCTAAAATAGTCCATTTGGGGGAGTATGTGTTGGTTGAATATCTGATACCTCCGAAGAGTACTGCAACAGCTCAAGGGGAGAATTTTTTTCTTTGACATTGATTTAAAAGGGAGAGAAAAGGTGTGGTTTGTCTACTACAGTTGGAGGTCTGAAGAATAGTACAGTCTTTTAAGGTTGCCATCAATGCCAAAGGGGGATATTGTTAGCATGTTTACAGGGAGACTGTTCTTGTCATTTATGGAAAGAACAAGAATGATGATGGAATGTCTATAGGAAAGAACAACAATGAAAATGGCATGTTTACAAGCAAGAAAATCAACGATGATGGCATGTCTACAGGAAAGAATAGCAGCAATGTTGGAAGATTTACAGGCAGAGTGTACAATCAATCTTAGGAGGACGAGCAGAGGGCACATAGTTGGAGTTTCCAGATAGCCAGAGGTTATCATGAAGGCCGCAAGGAGCATGTGCAGGATTCCTTAGAATCTGTGAGGTTACAGAAGGAATCAAAGCTTAGGATGAATAATGCAGACTTGCACGCAAAGCGCAAGTGTGCACCAGGGCCAAGTTTAATTCCATTGCCAAATCTCAGGAGAGATAGCATTCTCAGAAATGCAGATGAGACCCAAATTCATCAAGACTCGTAGAAGGATTAAAGGTCGAGGTCTTTGACACTTATAAATTCTTCCAAGTCAGGAGGAAGCGTAAGCTCAGGAGGATGAGTGACAGTGGCCATTACATCACCAATCCCAAATACCCGATGTCCGTTAGATATGAGTCCAGTGACCAGAGGAAGCACAAAGGAGAAGTGAAGATCTGATCTATTGGATGTGAGTGTCAAGGACCAACATTAGTTGGATCCAGTATAAATGCAAAGAGGATAATGGCCGAGAGCCATCCTCCAACTCCGCGAAATGTGAAGTCGTGATGAGATCTGAGCCATTGGATCTAGAGGACACGTGGTGAGAGATTAGCATTTCACTGACTCGCGAAGTGGACAAGTCAAAGGTGAGAGTTGTAGGAACTTATGATGTCTAAGTTCATGAGTTGATCTAGACCGTTAGATCATGGGGAGTTGTGAGCCATTGATCTGACCCTCGCAAATATCGGGAAATTGGGAGTCAAATAAAGGAGGTGATCTAACCTTCGACATTATGAAACGCGAAGTCCCGATGAAATATGGACCATTGGATCTCAGATCATCATCGACCATTGATCTGGCATGACGAAAGAATGAAGTCTAAGTTCTCGAAGAAGAGATCTAGACCATTGAAATATGGAAGATCGTGGATCGTCAATTAGGCAAGATCCGAAACACGAAAGTTGTGAAGTCTTGATTCGAGAAGGAGAGATATGTACCGTCGAATCACAAAGGATTGTGGGTCATTGATCTGATGCAAGAGAAATTTTAGGAATCAGAAGAAGGGAGGTTAGATAACCTCCGACATCGCAAAATGTGAAGTAATGAAAATATCTGAGCCCTTAGATCATGGAGAGATCTAGACCGTTGATATGATATGGAGTATTTTGGATTTCATGAATTGGGAGAATTGAGGAAACTCGAAGCAGAATCTCTGAAATGCGAAGTCATGAAATGATCTGGGCCATCAGATCATAAATGATTGTGGAATGTTGATATGACACAAGTGTAGATTCAGAAGTTAGGGCTGTGGTCACAGCCAATGGTCACATCAACGGAAGAGAAGGGAAGGAGCTAGTGTTGCTAGGCTCCACCTTGAAGTTTCACGAGTTGGAAAAACTGAGGTGACTCGCAGTTGATCACTCAAAATGTGAAATAATGAAATTCCTTTTGGACAGGCATTTGATCACATCTCATGGTCACATGAAAGGAAGGGGCTTAGCCAGAAAAGCTAGCGCACACTGTGAAGTTTTCTCAGAAAGGGAAAAGGCACCAAAGACATGAGTGTGCAAAGGGTCTCGAGGTAACTGCCAGTGGAATGAAGACTCATCATAGAGATAATTGACATATGGGAAAGTTTTGAAGTCTATAACTGTAAAAAAGAGGATAAGATCAACTATGACAGAGAAGATGAAGGGTTACACTGCCAGAAATAGGAAAAGAATCTCAGGAATGACAACTGATGATGAATAGTATCAGCATAATGGTGACTGATGAAGAACAGACTCAGTATAATCGATAGAGAGGATGAAGATTTAGGTGTATGATTTGGTAGAGGACTTGGCATGATAAATATATGCAAAATAGAGAAGAGATGGTTTCTTCGATTGAGAGTTATTCATGTGGGTAGAAGCATGCTATGCATAGCAGTTGAAGCACACAGAAGAGGCATAGCACATAGAATGGAAATGTTGCACAAAGAATAAAGCACAGAAGAAAGACATAGACCAGAAATGAATATCTGAGAGAGGAAGAGAAGGCTGAGGTGCACATGTAGAGACAGAGAAGAAGAACATAAATATCAAGAATATGCGAGCAGGAAGACACTGTTTGTTAAGGTCCTAACGTGCACATAGGTAGATCAATGTATTCGGATGTAATAAAGGTCAATATTAATAAGGCCTTTCAATAAAATAGAATAAGGTGGATGTAAAAATACCTAATAGAAGCTTCCACTTCTAGAAGGATCTTCCTCTAGATGCTTCTCTTAATAGACATATTTAGTATAAATAAGGGTCGAGGGTATGAGAACCCTAGTTTTGAGATTATTGTAATAGAGCGTTGCTCGATTGGAGGTTGCCCCCT
>ML817847.1:41787-55296 GCA_009831015.1 Picea engelmannii | reverse complement strand
GCCTTTCGCACTCATGAGGGCCACTATGAGTTTTTGGTCATGCCCTTTGGTTTGTGTAATGCCCCCTCCACCTTCCAGAGCCTCATGAACCATGTCTTCTGCCCTTTTCTCCGTCATTTTGTCTTAGTTTTCTTTTATGATATCCTCATCTATAGAAAAACTTGGACAGACCATCTTACTCATGTGGATCAAGTTCTTCGCCTACTCTCTCAGCACCAACTTTTCCTGAAACAGTCCAAATGTTCTTTTGGTGCCTTAGAAGTAGAATACTTGGGTCATCTGGTGGGAAAGGATGGCATCAGGGTGGACCTGAAAAAGATTGAAGCTATGCAAGACTGGTCGCACCCAAAAACTCTCAAAATCTTGTGTGGATTTTTGGGCCTCACAGGGTATTATCACAAGTTCATTAAGAACTACGGAAAGATTGTAGCACCTCTCATGGCTCTCCTAAAAAATAACTCCTTCACTTGGACTCCAGCAGCTGCTCAAGATTTTCAAACCTTGAAAATGGACATGTGCACCACTCTGGTTCTGGCCCTTCCCGACTTCACAAAGACCTTTGTGTTGGGATGTGATGCCTCAGGGAAAGGAATCGACATTGTCCTTATGCAAGAGGGTCGACCTTTGGCCTTCACTAGCAAGGAACTATTTGAAAAGAATCTGGGAAAACCCATTTATGAAAAAGAAATGTTGGAAATTTTGCATGCCGTTGAGTTGTGGCATCCGTATCTCTTGGGGCAACACTTCCAAATTAAGACAAACCATCAAAGCCTCAAGTACTTTCTAGAACAACGCATTTCCTCCCAGGAACAACAAAAATGGGTGACTAAGCTCTTTGGATATGATTATGAGATCATTTACAAGAAGGGCAAAGACAATGTCATGGCGGATGTACTGTCCCATAAATATGAAGACGAAGGATCCCCTTTTTCTCTTTCCTTCATTGTACCTGATTGGCTCCAAGCTGTCCACCAAGAATGGCTTCAAGATACCAAAATTTTGCATCTGATCCAGCAACTGCAGAACAAGGCTCCGGCTCCCCTCGGGTACTCCTAGCTCCAGGATGAGCTTCAATACAAAGGCTTCTTGTATTTAAGTAAGCAATCCAATATCAAATCCATGGTGCTTTATGAGCTTCATGCTACACCCACAACGGGGCACTCAGGGTTCACCAAAACATATGACCGAGTCAAACGTTCTTTTTTTTGGGATGGTATGAAACAGGACATCCGTAATTTTGTCACTGAATGTGAGGTGTGTCAACGCAACAAGGGAGAAACAGTCAAATCTCTAGGCACCCTCCAACCGCTTTCGATTCCCCCTGCTATTTGGAAGGATATCTCTATGGATTTTATTACAGGCTTACCCAAATTGGGGAATAAATCAGTCATAATGGTGGTGGTGGATCGCCTTTCCAAGTATGCTCATTTTTGCGCTCTTCCCCACCCATTTACTGCATCCACGGTGGCTCAAATTTTCATGGCATGCCGCACTCTATTGTTTCCGATCGAGACCCAACTTTCACAAGCAATTTTTGGCAAGAGTTGTTTAAGCTACAAGGCACACAATTGCATCTCAGCTCAGCTTATCATCCCCAAATAGATGGTCGAACAGAAGTTGTCAACAAGTGTTTGGAAACATACCTGAGGTGCTTTGGCTCTGAAAAACAACACCAGTGGGCTCAATGGTTACCCCTCGCTGAATGGTGGTACAACACTACATACCATACAGCCACTCACATGACTCCTTTTGAAGTGGTATATGGAAAAAATCCACCTTCAATTCTCTCATACTTACTGGGTACCTCGAAGGTCCTGGCGGTTGACCTAACACTTACAGTCTGAGAGGATATCCTTTGTACCCTTAAAGAGAACTTGGTCATGGCACAGAATAGAATGAAGCAACAAGTAGATCAAGGTCGCTCTGAACGTCAATTTGCAGAAGGGGATCAGGTGTTTCTGAGACTGCAACCATATAAGCAAACTTCCCTCAAGGCCGAGCATTGTCATAAGCTAGCACCCAAATTTTATGGCCCTTACACAGTTCTCAAGCGTGTGGAACAAGTCGCATATCAGTTAGCTCTGCCCAGTCAGTCGAAGCTACATCCTGTTTTTCATGTTTCATGCTTGAAGAAGGTGATTGGAACCAAGTGCCAAATTCAAACCAACCTTCCAGAGTTAGCTGAAGAAGGATCCATTTGGCTACAACCAGAAGCAGTTTTGGACCAGTGTGAGCGTCGCCTGCATCAGAGAACTATCAAGGAAGTGCTAGTACAGTGGAAATATATGACTCCAGCAGATGCCACTTGGGAACCAGCACCCACTTGGTGCAGTGAGAAAAACCAGGGCGGTAGGGTGGTGCAAGGGAGAAATATTGTTCTCTGTTATACATGTTGGTGCATGTGTGACTGGAAGTTGATGCTTCCATCCAATTGGTGTTGGAGCACTCAGGGAGTTGGTGCTTCCTTATAGTTGGTGCCAGAGAATCAAAAGAGTTGGTGCTCTCAGCAAGTTGTAGCTTGTACAGGTTGGTGCCTGTGTGACTGGAAGTTGGTGCTTCCATCCAGTTGGTTCTGGAACATAAAGGGAGTTGGTGCTTCCTTCTAGTGGGTGCTAGAGAAACCAGAGAGTTGGTGCTCTCATCAGGTTGTTTCTTGTAAAACAGAGGTGGTAGCCTCAAAAGGAGTTGGTGCTCATAATAATGATAATGTACAGAAAATAAATATTGCTTATCATATCAATAAGTAGAGGTTTTCTCCCTTTATGGGTTTCCTCAGTAATATCTCTCTCTGTGTGTTTCATGTGTGTGATTGATGGTGAATACTCTATTTCTTACTTCACTGAATTATTATGATCATCATTGAGTGTATTGTAATGAGATTAAAATGGTTATAATTTTTTAAGCACAGTAACAACTAATTGACCCCCCCCTCAATTGTCCAACACATATTGATCAGGATTAGGATTCTGAAGAAAGCCCCGATGTTGATGTTTTTCTTAGTAAAATTGATGACCATCATATTGTTTAGTTTCCAAGTAACCATATTCCAAAGGGACTACTCCCTTTGGAGATATTCTTTGACAACAATGATGTTTCTGTAAAGGTTAAACATTTGACTGAAAATGTTGATGTGACTGAATGCAATTTGGGAATAGAGGAAGACCCAAAATTTGTCAAATTGTCTAGAATTTTTTCAAAGGAGCAAAGGGATGAGTATGTCAAGATTTTGAAGGAGTTTGATGATGTGTTTTCCTGGAAATATGAAGATTTGAGAACATATGAAACCAACATCATTGAAGACAAAATCCCTTTGAAACTTAGATAGATAAATCCCATGCGGCTACCTATTATGGAAAAAGAAGTAAAAAAGTTGTTGGATGCACATATCATCATCCCTTTGAGATATTCATAATGGGTGGCTAACTTGGTGCATTGGAGGAAGAAAAATGGGGAAATCAGATTGTGTGTTGATTTCAGAAATTTGAACAGAAGCTCCAAAAAAGATAACTACCCCTTGCCAAAGATGGAGAACATTTTGCAAAGAGTGACTGGTTCATCTAGGATGTCTATGATTAGTGGTTTATCTGGCTACAATCAGATATTTGTCCTACCTAAAGATAGAGAGAAGACAACCTTCACTACTCCTTGGGGCACATTCATGTATGCTAAAATGACCTTTGGATTGATGAATGCAGGAGCGACCTTCTAGTGATCCATGGACATTTCCTTTATTGGGGAGAAAGAAAAATTTGTGGTCATCTATTTGGATGACATTATAGTGTTCTCAAAGTCTGAAAAAGAGCATTGTCATCATTTGAAGAAGGTCTTCCTGAAGTGCAGAAGGTTTGGTCTCTCCCTCAATAATAAGAAATCTTTGTTTTCTATGGAGGGAAAACTATTGGGGCATATTCTGTCAACAAGAGGAGTAAGAATTGATCCAAGCTGAGTAGAGGCCATCCAGGCCTTATATTTTCCCATATCTAAGAAAGAGGTTAAGTATTTCTTGGGTAAAATAAATTTTCTGAGAAGATTCATTTATAGTTTTTCTGAGTTGGTTAAGCACATTACAACCATGCTTAGAAAAGGAAATGAGGTGAAATGGACTGTTGAGTCCAAAAATTATTTTGGCCAAATCAAAAGGGATTTAACTAAAGCACTTGTGCTCATCAGCCCTGACTATTCTAAGTAATTTCTGATATTTTATTTTTCCTCATCGGATACATTGGTTGTGGTTTTGCTATAGAAAAATACAGAGGCGTTAGAGCAGCCAATTTCCTTTTTCAGCAGAGCATTGAGGGATGCAGAAATGAGATATGATATCATGGAGAAGCAGGCATATGATTTGGTGAAATACCTCAAGGATTTCAGAATCTATGGTTTGCATTCAAATATTATTGTGTATGTCCCCTCAGCCTTAGTAAAAGATATATTGATATAGCCTGATATAGATGGGAATAGAAGAAAATGAATTGCCAAAATTATGGAGTTCAACCAGTAAATAAAGCCCATTAAGATGGTGAAAGGCCAAGGTTTACCCAGGTTACTGGCTGAATCAAATTGCAAGGCTTTGGGGGCTAATTTCATGAACATAAACTTAGAAAATTAACAAGTTGATATTGCTAATAAAGGCTCTCATGTCGGCCTCAACCTGACAGGATGCACCTGGTATAAAGACACCATATATTTTCTACAGAGGTTGAGGCCTCCTAATGGTCTAGACAAGAACAAGGTAAGATCTTTGAAAATCAAAGGAATCAAATATTTCCTCATTGATCAGGTGTTGTACTGGAAGGATCCCCTAGGATTCCTTTTGAGATGTCTAGATCCACAAGAGGCCCAAAAGGTTATAGCTGATTTCCATGACAACTTATGTGGGGGCCATCATTTTTGGAGGACCACAACTTATAAGATCCTCAAAGCTGGGTATTTATGACCTAGCCTTTTTACTAATGTTTGTGCAAATATTAGAGATTGTGTCAAATGCCAAAAGTTTTATGGAAAGCAACAACTCAAATATTTTCCTTTGAACCTGTGGTGGTTTCTAGACCTTTTTAGCAGTGGGGTCTTAACTTCATTCGATAAATCCATTCAACCTCAAGTGGTCAGCACATGTGGATTTTGACTTCCACTAATTATTTCACCAAATGGATAGAAGCCATCCCTACAAGGAGTGCCTCCGGAAAGGTAATCATTAGCTTCCTTGAAGATATCATGTCCATATTTGGTTGTCCAAGAAGGATTGTTATTGACAATGTTGCCTCCTTCAAAGTTGAACCATTAATCAATTTCTGTGAGTAGTATGGGATTACATTAATCCATTCTACTCCCTACTACCCTTAAGGAAATGATTTAGTAGATTCCTCTAACAAGAGCCTCATAAAGATCATCAAAAAAATGTTACAAGACAACAAGAAAGCTCGGGATTCAAAGCTGAAATTTTCATTATGGGATAATAGAGTTACAACCAAAAGGTCACTTGGGATTTCCCCTTTTCAGCTTTTGTATGAAGTTGAGGATATTTTTCCTACTCATCTTTCCTTTCCTATGGAAAAATTCCTCTAGGACTACCAAGGAGAACCTGATGATATGGTCAGGAGGATACTACAGCTGGTAGAAGTACAAGAGACCAGGGAGCAATTGCTTGATAAAGCGAAGGATCATCAGCAGAAAATAAAACAAGCATTTGACAAGAGGGAAAGCAAGGAAGATTTTTAGTTGGGGGAAAGTCATCATCTCTCTCTCTCTCTCTCTCTCTTATGCACCACCAAGTCCTAGAATATTTCCCTCTGACTGATAAAGTCATTTTCCCCCTTTGTTGACGACCTGGTTTCCCTTGGTGTCTTTCCTTACCAAGTCCCAGCCCGAAGATTTTATGTTTTTCTCAAAGAAGGACGAGCTCTCATCATCATTTTTTCTCGAATTATTGGTCATGTTTTTTCCTGAGCCCACAATAGGTTGTCCAAGTTCATGGTCTACACAGGAAACGTCCAAGCACAACCCTTTTTGGGTTCGAAATACTAGCAGGAGAACATATTCATTTTTCAACCATAAGATATGAGCGAGAGAAGGATCATCTGTCAAATCAGCAAGATTAATTCATGACGATCAGATCTCATCATATAGAAATCGATGGTGGGGAGTCATTGTGGGGATCCAGATACAATTTAAAGTTTCCAGAAGTTGTGAGCCCGCAATCGCTCACAATCATCGATCTTGATAGATCAACAGATCAGTGGTGCATATCGATCCCGCTATGAACGAGCATCTTCGCATTGCAAGGATCAGAAAGGAAATCAAAGTACCTGCTAGTTGTGATCCTGCAATCGCTTGTGGCCATTGATCTTTCATCAAGGGACACATGTCAGGCGATCTCGTACTCTGGGAGAGAACAAGAAGAAGTTGAGTGAGAAAAGGATTCCCGAAAGGCCCGAAGCCGAAAATCCCGAAGTAGATCTCAGTCATCCATAACAAGAGGCCACACGTCACCATATCTCACACTTCAGGAATTTGACACTTCAGAGAATTGTGTGAGAAAGAAGGATAAAATGCCCCAATCCCGAACTCCCAAAGTAAATCCCAACCATCCAAAACAAGAGGCCACACGTCACCAGATCTCTCACTTCGGGAATTCAACACTTTGGAGAATTGCGCAATAAAGCAGGAGAAAAGGATCGAATCCCGAACTCCCGAAGTAAATATTGGTCATCCAAAACAAGAGGACATGCGGTGCTAGATCTCACACTTCGTGAATTCGTCACTTCGAAGGATTGTAAGAGCTATACATTGAAAAGGCCGAAGCCTAAACTCCCGAAGTGATTGTGAGTCATTGATCTGCGTAGAAAGAAGCAAAGTCCATCAAAGAGAGACATGTGGCATCAAAAGAGAGGCTTTCCCAGATCGCAGATCACGACCAGATCGACGGCTACACTTCATTGCGGGGACGAAACATGCTCGAATGATAAAATTATTGAGTGGTCCCACAATTGAAACCATGGTATAGCGAGGGAGGTACATGGCAGTTGGTGGTGAATTGCAGGCTCAAAAGCAATGTGAATCCAAACCTCCTTTGATGGCCCTACAATCACGTTCTTATAGAGCAACAAATTTGAGAGTAGCGTGTGGCAACCCCCTAGGCATTAAGCCTCATCCCAATCTCGATGAAAGTTCATTTAATGAAAAAGTAGCGGTGGTTGAAACCTCGACTCACTCCATAAATAGAAGGCGTGGAGGATATTGCTGTGAAGACAGAGTTGTCAGCTCGAGGTACCACGATGGAAAGTTTTTCTTGTAGTCCCATGTTGAACTGAGTTTGTGGCTAACAAGAGGATACACGCACAGTCTAACATAATAAGGCGCAGACATAAGGCTTGGAATGGAATGGCCATATCACACTCCTGGGAGTTGTGGATTGATCTGAGTATAAATCGATTAGTTCAATATTTTGTTATGGTCATCAACTGGTTAAGAAAAGCTCCCTGTTTTGTATGTCTAATACCATAGTTGTTCTCTGGTTATGTATAAGACTTGAGACTTTTACATTAATAGAAGTCAACTTATTTCACCTCTTTGTTTAAATTTTGTTATAACAGTCGTGCATGGAGGATCCAGATGAGGGTTGTGGTTGTATTGTAATGTAGGTTTGATTGCAGTATTGTTGTGACCAGTTTTAGTCATTTTCTTTGTTATCTTATTTCCCCTTATGATGAAATGCTCAGGCATGGAGGATCCAATCGAGTTGTTGTAGTTTCATGGTAATGGAGATTTGATTATTATGCAGTTGTGATATATTTCAGTATCTGAAACTTGTGTTCAATAGTTCTCTTGAGCCTGATTATTTCTTCACCAAGCTACTTGAAAGTCAGATGCCCATTGTAGACTTGTCCATCTTTCTCACTAAGCCTTCCTTCTTCTTAGCTTTAATATTAAACCACTGATTTAATTTAATGAGGACCGCATTTCTCTATGCATTTCTTGTCCAGTAAACTTTCTTATATTGATCAATGTCCATTTGACCTCCACTCATAAAACCAACATCAACCAAAAATTTTGATGGGTACTGGGATTCTCCTCTTGCAGTCTGAGGATGATTCTTAGTGCTAACAGGATGTCAAGAATTTATAAAGGAATATTTACAGAACATGGTGGAAACTACAAGAACTTAAGGAAAAATGTTGGGAGACTTCAATACAAAATTCCTAGCATCCTAATCTAGAAGGATCTAGGGAACATCACAGAAGTTTCAGAAGTGTCTTAGGAGGCTCAGAATGGCCTCGAAAAATAGGAAAGGGAAAAAATTCAATGTCCTCAAAGCTCTGAAAAACCTATAGCATCGCGAAGAGCACGTCATAAGATTTGAAACGACATAATCAGTTCGTCAAACAGAGTTACGGTTCGAAATATATTCACAGTCAAAGATTTGGTCAACCTAGCCTAGTTAGTAGGGATGACTCAACATTTGTACTGCTAACGTCAACATCAGTACAGATGACATCAACATCTGTACAGGGTACATGGAACTATCAAAGAGCGACACGTATCATGATGATGACATCATGACATCAACATGATGACATGGTAGCACCAGAGACTTCCACGTGTCACCCATTTTTGGAATTTTCAGGTCGACATGTGGAAAAATGAGAAAGTGCCACGTGGAAGCCTGTACATCCATGTGGCAGACCATACAGGACATGGTATACACGTGGAATATGTATAGACACATGGCAAGTGACATGGCATCCATACAGGACATGGCATATGATGTGGCATGCACAGTGGTAGTGACGTCAGCATGACTTCAACATGTTGACATGGCCCAATGACATCATTCCATGTGGCATTTTGATTTGGCACTTTGGACCACCAAATAGACCAATGAAATTGTGACATGTGGCAACTCCAGGTGACAACATGTGGCACCATCTAGGATATGCCATGTGTCGTAAGGACAACGTGACAAGTGGCATCCAATCAATAGGTACAACAGCTGACACGTAGGCAGATGACTTGGTAGATAGGTGGGACAATGGATGGTGGCCACGTGGCCCAGTCATCGGCTATGACATGGCACCGGGAAAATGCCCAGTGAGAGCCAAAAAACTAAAAATTCAAATTTAGAAAAAGGGTTGGCCAATGACCAACCCCTTTCCACCAAATTTGGCTACCTTCCACTATATCCAAGCTCCCATACAAAACAAAGTCCACCAAACTTGGTGGTTACTTCTGCTATATCCGGTGTATCCTTTGTTTTTAGCATGGTCCGTCATTTCATCCGTTAAATGTAATGACATCCCTCCAAGTTTAGTAGTGGGAACGTCTAGTTATAACTTGTAGCCAAAAAGGGAAGGCCTATAGGTTTGACCCTGGGACCTCCCCAACCACAACACCAAACTTAGCATTCGCCAACCATTGGGCCAAACGACCATTTGGTAAACTATGCCTGTGTTTTTTATTAAAAGGTGATTTTCACCAATGCACGGGATGGAGGAGAGCATGCCTAGTCTGTATAGGAACGATTTTCAATGCAGTGCATTAACTACAGAGGTTTGAACGTAGATCAAGGTAGAGGACTAGAGGAGGCATGAAGGTGACAGTGTCCGATGGAGACAATTTGACAATCAAAATTGGGTAATTCGGCGATGTGAATCCAATGGCGAGGTATGTTTCGGCAGCAGAGACTCCGATCAACAGGCTAAATTCTGGAAGAGCGAGTGTAATAATGCTTTTTATTATGTTGTTTTCTCATTGAATGTTGCATCATAGTATGCTTGTTACAGGTCTGAAGGGGCATGGAGAGGCTGCAACAAGGAATAAAGATCAACTTATTCCTTCTATTTCTTCCTTTCTTCTCTTCTTACACATAAAACCAATCAGCTATATGTGATAGATAATTTGTGGCACTTGGATGATAAGTGGTCGATGAAGCAGTCAGGAATCTCATATTTTTGAGATCTTTGTATGGGATGCATATCTGCTTGGACCTGAGAAGAAGATCTAAGGAATTTTATGGCTCCATGATGATGGGGGTCATTTATTACTCTTCCTCTTCTTCTATATGGAGTATGTGGGAATGATGTCCATGTCAGCATCATGGATGCCTCATTATCATGAGAACATGTGAAGCTTGTAAACATTCTTGATCACATTATAATCTCTTGTTTCCATCACCGAAAAGGAACTTTGGCCTTACAACTTGTAAAGAAGAGACATTACTACAACGAGGCGAATAAAGCGGTCAAGCTTTGGAGTGTGACCCGGAGAAGTAGCCTACATCAGGTGAACTTCGTTATCAAGGAAAGTGTCATATCTATTATGTGTATTATGTTCTTATGTTGATTTTTCATGAATTTTCACACATATAATATTAAATGCAAGCATGACATATAACAAATAAGGAAACTAAAAGAGGTTTTTATTCACTTTGGATTCAAGCCTATAAAGACTTCAACTATAAATTTAATTGCAATCCGCTCAAGTAAAACGATCTATAACTGACTTTTTGGAGGAGTGACAGGATCAAACAATTATTGGAAACTAATCACCCCCCAGGTTCATATCAAGTGGTATCAAAGCAGGCTTGATACCGATTGCAGGAGTTGAAGCTAAGAATGGCAAGATCGCCAAAACAATCATGGTTCGGTGAGCTTCAAGAGCTCAACCAAATCCTTCAAGCAAATAATGTTGGATTGAAGACACTATTACAAGTTGTAGAGGAAGAGAACCAAAGGTTGCAAGAGAAGTTACAAGCAATGAAGATGCAGACAGGGGAAGAATCTACGAATGAGATGGTGGTAAGACCATTTTGTGACCATGGAAACTTCACCAGTTATGGGTTCAAGCATGAAAATGCAAATGCATGCACACACTTTGTCAAGAAAGTGAAGATGACATCCAAACATCCAGAAACCAAGGAGGATTCCTAGAAGCATCATCCACTAATCCTTCTAACCAAGAACAACTGGACACATCCCGAGAAGTAGACCAAGAGTCCTAGTCTGGGATGGAGGTAAATAAACTGTGTGTAGTTCCTTTCTTAATTAATGTTGATGACTCTTTTAAAGTTCTTGAACAAAATTCTTCATGCATCAACTTAAAGTTGATGGGAAAAATTGGATACAAAGGAGGAGGACTTGGAGCCAGTGGCTAAGGTATTGTGGATCCCATCAAGACGTTGTTTTGGCATTGATATGTCACCACAATACCTTAGCCATTGGCTCCAAGTCCTCCTCCTTTGTATCCCATTTTTCCCATAAACTTTAAGTCGATGCATGAAGAATGTTTTTCAGGAACTTTAAAAGAGTCATCAACATTAATCATTAAAGGAACTACAAATGATTTATTTACCTCCATCCCAAACTGGGACTCTTGGTATTATTCTCGGGATGTGTCTAGATGTTCCTGGTGAGAAGGATCAGTGGATGATGCTTCTAGGATTCCTCCTTGGTTTCTGGATGCATGGATGCCATCTTCACTTTCTTGACAAAGTGTGCATGAATTTGCACTGTCATGCTCGAACCCATAACTGGTGAAGTTGTCATGGTCAAAAAATGTTCTTACCACCATCTCATTCGTAGAGTCTTCTCATGTTTGCATCTTCATGGGTTGTAACTAGTCTTGCAACCTTTTCTTCTCACAACTGGACACATCCCGAGAAGCAGACAAAGAGTCCCAGTTTGGGATGGAGGTAAATAAATCGTGTGTAGTTCCTTTCTTGATTAATGTTGATGACTCTTTTAAAGTTAATGAACTGTTGGATTACTGAGAGGGGGGATGAATCAGTAATAGAGAAATCTAATCCTTTTTAACTATATAATGCAAGTGTTATATCAATGTAGCATTATCATCCAATATTTGTAGAGTAAATAAACAATGAACAAATGAACAATCATACACATACATAGTACACCATTCTTTTTACGTGGAAACCAAAAGAGGGAGAAAACCACATAATTCTTTTTCTTATATGCCTTGAAGAATTACATTCATTGGAAGCACCAAATTCCTTTATTTTCCAGCTACAACTAGAAGGAGGAATCAACCCCCTAGCTTCTTAGACTACAACCTAAGGGAAGTTGCAACTCCCCAATTCTTTGGCTACAACTAGAAGGAGGCTACAACCCCCTATGTTCTTCGGCCACAACCAGAAAGTGTCTACAACCACCTGTCATTGCCCCGTCCAACCACCTTGACATATATGTAGAATGATGGAACCACTGTCACACTATCATTGTGAGATATATTGATGTAAACCTATACCAATCAACCTACACCAAACAACCCATACCAATAACATGAACCATGCATCAACCATGCATCAACCTATACCTCAACCTGTAATCAACCTTTACCATAAACAAGTGCATCAACCATGCACCAACTTGTACCTCAACCTCAACCAAAATCCCTCATAAATTTCATCATCCAAATCCGATTTGTAACTCTGTAATAGACCTGGTGCATATGATCACATACCTGCAAACCTTCCTTAACTTTAACAACAAGAGACTAGCATTTTAATCGAACTTTACTTTAGTCTCACACGACTAGTTTTGGATTAGTCAACAACCCTAACTTGAAATAATCATAACTATGTACCTGTAATGAATAAAGATTTGAAAATAGTACACAATGTTCTTCAGTTTGTTTTGTGAAATTCCTCCAGGTGTCACTACTTGGAACCTCTCATAAAAGGAGTTATAGAAAAAATGCCATACCTTGTTGAATTCTGGCTTATTCTAGAGAGCAAACTTGTAGAGCATGCCCCACAGGGAATATTTGTTGTATGGATATGAAAATTGAACAAAGAATAATACAAATTGTACTCTAACCAACACATTTGGTCTTTCTTAATTTGGATCTGTTATGAATAATTTATGACATTTTTACCCGAAACACATATTTTAGACTAGTTTCAGGACTAGCCACAAACCCTATTTTCCATGGAGTGTAACTCCAAAAATACGAAGACCCACAAGATGAAACTTTTACCACATCTACTTGGATATGTTTCCTCAATGGCCTCCCAATTTCACAGTCTGAGGCATTCTACAAAAAAAATTATTTTGAAAATCGTGAGATGGCATGTAGATAACATACCTTAGAAAGCATCATCAAAAGAATTTATCCTCTTTGAATTTCGGCCTTCTTTACTTCACCTTCCCTCTGAAATTTGGCTTAGATATCCTTTGGTTACCTCAGTCACCTGTAGATATTCAATATTCTCAAGTGTGATTGAAATGAGAGAGCATTGTCTCTTATTTATACTTTCAAGTAGCTTCCTTAGAAGCATCTTCTAGACCACTTTGTCCACATAGCCACTTTGTCCACATAGTCACATATGTCCAACTTTTCCCAATTTTCCACTTGTCAATATATCCAATAGCCACTTAACTACTTAACCCATTTTCCTCATTTTAGGGTTAACCTTCTTATAACCACTTTCCATAATTAGAAAGTTCTCCATTTACTTTATTATTTAAATAATCCTCCTTGACTTTGTCACTTCACTTT
>ML817846.1:113162-123203 GCA_009831015.1 Picea engelmannii | reverse complement strand
TGCATTATTTCAGTATACCAACTTTCTATAATGCATTCGATCTTCATAAGAGTTCAACCAATGTGCCAATGTCCATGGCCACATTTACACACAATGCAACTCACCATGGTGAGTTGGAACTCAACCAACCTCTCTCCACATGTATTATTTATCAACATTCATTTCTATAACAGGTTTATACCCCTTAATGCTTTGGTTATTAACCCACAACCAACACATTCCTAACATGCTATTATGTCATAGGCCTTTATAAATAACATAGGCCTTCATTATTTACCATACCGAATGGTAAATCATTCCAATGAATGCATTCAAAACATATAATAAAATCACTTTAAATGTTAAATTCTGGCCGATGGAATTCTTGCCTAAATTCCCTTCGGAAATTATGCAACATAATACATTGAATATATACTTGCATAGTTTCCATTTAATTGGTTTGATTCTATTTGATTTGCTCGTATCAATAGGAGCTACCGTGTCTCCTTCACCAACATCTTATTCAACATTTCATTTTCCTATTGTTTCTTTCATATGGATAGATTCCATATGCATCACCATCAATACTTTCAACCATGCAGTAACTTCTTCTTTCCTAGTACAACAACCATCATTAGCAACATTATCATTCAAATATATATCAATAGACTACACACAATCTACAACATGTTATATGTTCTCTCAAACACTTTCACATGTACTAATGCATATCCATATACACTAAGAATGCATCCTTAACATGCCCATGAGTGAACATGCTTTGTAGGTTCATGTGCTATATATGGATGTCCAACATGTCCAACATCCATATCATAGAAATTTGCATCACTTAGTTCATTATGTACAACTCCCTTTGTTATTCTTGGTTGTCCTTAGTTCTACTAGATTCATGTCACCCTTTCTCGAAGTTTGATTACATCCTTTTTATTTTAGAGTAACTATGCACATACTACATTACACAAGTCTTCATTATTTCACCCCTGAACTTCTTATACTTGTACCATGATTGCACTGCACTACTCTGATAATAAAATGGAGGTACTACTTCAAAACTCTATAATTGACCCCTAGAGATGATGCACCTACAATCCACTATAGGTCTTCTTCAAGTTTTCTAAGAATAATGTGTTTCCCAACTCAAAAATCTAGGTGGTCATATGTCTTCTCCTCCTCAATAGATTTCCAATGGCTATTTCTGAGTTCAAAGTCATGGCTTCTTGAAAGTCACTTTCACCTTGTTTGTACACTTTTTCCACTGGTGCAATTTTACTGGTAGGTCAACTTCTGTCAATTGTACTAGAAAATTCACAAGGAGCCAAGAAAACTTATGTATTGGGCACTGATATTAACCCTAATGGTGAACACACAACAACTTTTAGATTCACAATATGTTTCTCTAGTAAGATTCTGCAACAATTTGGAATCTTCAACTTTGTCTTTTTTACAAAAAAATATTCCTTTCTTCTTTTCTCAAACCATCTTTCTTAATCATCGCTCTAAATCCAATTCTGATCTCATAATCTAGTTCTTCTCTTTGAGAGATTTCCGATGACTATATCCATGCTCAAAATTGATCTCGATATCAAAACTTATGTCCTTCTAAAGTTTTTATGGGATTTTTCCTTATGCAAAGGTCTTCCTATCCGACATGGACCCATTCCACGTGTGTCACATGACATGGCACTAACATGGTTGATGATGTGGCACTGACGTGGCATCAACCACCGGTCCACTAATCACCGGGAACTGCCTCCTCTCTAACCTTGCCTTTAAACACCTTTGGTCTAATTCAATCCACCAAGCCACCTGTAACGACCCTAAATTGATAAATGGATAAAGAATATTAAGTAAGATTTAATTGACGGATAATTGCAGTTAACAAACTAATAAATTAACTGTTGATCACATTTAATGACCTGTGAAATAAAATTAAAAGATCAATGAAAAATGATATAAAATGGTGGCGTATGCAGAGAGGGATAGCCATGGATCCTGAGAAGATAAAACATTAAACTCATGAAGAAGGACGGGGGACGGAGGGTGGTTGAAGGAGTAAGTGTGTGAGTCGGCAGGGAGGAATAAGGGATGGGAAGAGGGGGATGTGCGCACCATTCGATGGGGATGGATGCTGCAGACTGTGTGGCCTAAGAACCATTGTCTTTTGCTGTGAGCAGTGATTTTCTGTGCACTGTGGTATTGGCTGTGAGCCTGTGATATTTTGTGGACTATTGGCTTGTTGTGAGCAAGGAACAGAGTGTTCTGGACTGTGACTTTTGATCAAGGGAGGCATTGAGTTGCTGGAGGTTTTGGGCACGGAGGGCCAGGATATCCATAGATATCCTGGAGCTAGGTAGTTTTCCTAGTTGGCAGGGAGGACAGTAGTTTTGGGCAGTTATTTTCCTGTTTGTGACAGGATTGATCTGTGTAGCAGGGAGCAGAAAGGCAGCAGCAAAGCAATGAGGCAACAGAAATTAGCATCAGATCCAGGTACTTGTTAAGTTATGTATTTATTTCTTTCTGTCATGATTTCAGTATTTATTGAGAATTCTAAGTTGCTGAAGTTGTTGTCATGAAAATCAATATTATGCTAGGAAGTTGTTCTTTCAGTTTACTTAATAAAATGTTTATGAAACTTAATGATGTTTAGAATTATATGGGAATTACACCACCAAGCCACTATCCACCAGGTTCTATGCATAATCTTCCATCCTACAACCTGTGATCCAATGCCATTTCGGGCCACCATGCCAGTGCACAAGTCTTCCAAGCTCTCTTGCCAAATGGTTCCAGTCCGGTACACTAGCCCACTAAGGATAGAATTCTGGCTCCAACACACACCTACCAATCAACTCTGGTCGAGTCCACCGATCCACAGGGAGCCTTTCACAACTTCTATCCAACTCTCCACATATGATTATGGTTTGGTTCACTAGGACACCAAACCATCGACCCTCACACAATCTTCCAGTCGAAATTCCATCTACCTTCCAACACTGGTCTAGTCCACTGAGCCTTCCCCATGACACTTCTATCTGACTTCCAACATACAATTATGGTCTGGTCCACCGGTCATACAACGCACAAGCCACCATCCAGCTTCACCAACCGACTCTAGTCCAGTCCACTGGGCCATTAGTCCACCAGTCACCCACACAACTTTTATCCAATAAGGTGTGGTCCCATGCTATTCTATTCCACCAGTCACCTGCACAACTTCTATCCAACCAGGCGTGGTCCCACGTCAGTCCTTTCCACTAGCCATTGGCCCACTAGGCCAAAAGTTTACATTGTGTGCAACTCTGCATGGTTCTGTAGCTCTCTTTTCACACACAAGTGACATTTAACCATATTTTGCTTATAAATTGTTGTGTTTAACTCTTTCCCATGCACGTGGGTTATATAAATGGTCAAAATCACATATCCACTAAATAAAACCATGCTAAGACTATATCAATAGCTCCTTAGCGCTACCTGCCGTGTTTACATTTAGGGCCCCATTCGAACGGAGATTATAAGCATAGTTGGATATCATTTTGTTGAGAACACACTTATACTGAGAGGGGGGGTGAATCAATATAAGGCTATCTTTTTTTTCAACATTCATAAACCATAATGAAGCAATCACATAAATGTAACAACTACAAGACACAATATTTTACATGGAAACCCTTTTGGGAGAAGACCACAAAAACTGTTTTTTATAAATTTGTAGACACCAACCTACTATTACAAATGTTTGTAGGCACCAAGCTACTAGAGACATTGATCCCCTGTGTTGTTTGTAGGCACCAACATACTAGAGACACCAATCCTCACTACTATTTGTAGGCATCGATCTAGTGGAGACACCAATCCCCATAGTTGTTTGTTTTTTAGGCACCAACCTACTTACAAGTTTACAAGTTCTTCATATGCATTCCCTTCACTTTCTTGTTGCTTTTGTCTTCACCAAATCTACTCTATGATCGTTACTTCTACTTTCACAAGATCTTCTCTATGCCCGCTACTTCTTCTTTTTCCAAATCGGCTCAACACTCACTCCTTATGCTTTCTTCAGATCTGCTCGGTGCTCACTCCTACTTTCGCCAGACCTGCTCGACGCTTTCTCCTTCTGCTTTCACAAGATCTGTTTGGCGCTCACTCCTTATGATTTTGCAATATTTATTAGTTGAACCATCACATACTTCGTCACTCTCTTCTTTTTAAATAATATGCAATCTTTTCTCATATTATACTCTCATATGTCAATTTTACATTTCTATTATTCACCCACACTATTTCTTACAATCCTCTTCTCCTTTTATACTTTACCATTAATTCTACATGAAAAGTCATGTACAATTGAAAAGACACGACCTTTATAAAATAAATAATTAATTTCCCCCCCTTTTAATTTACTTTTCAACATACCATGGGAAAAATACTACCATGGGTTTTAAAACTGTGTAAATAACATGTGCACTTTTACTCCACTTTCACTTTTACTTTATAATCCACTTTCACATACCTTCATGTTTAATCCACTTTCATGTAACTTCATATTTACATATTTAATCCAGATTCATGTAACTTCATATTTAATCCACTTCCACTTTGTATTTCTTAAAGTCACCTTTCCTTTGAATATTTATTTTTGAATACCTACCTTTGAAATCAATGACAATAATTTATTCAACAATCTCCCCCTTTGTCATTGATGGCAACCCTGTACTCAAAAACAAGTAATCCTCCAGAAATAGAATTAATTCTCCATGGTCTGCAACTCTCCCCTTATATGTAATTCTCATCCCCGTGTCTGCCACTCTCCCCCTATCTGTAATTATCCCCCTTTGACATTAATGGAAAATGAATTCTCCCCCTGAGTTATGCTTCTTTACTAATGAGATGAGAGGGATATCATTACCAACTTCTGTCTGAGATATGCAAATGTTTCTATGGGAAGGGGTTTGGTAAAATCATTTTCAACTTGTTCCTTGGTGGCAATGTATTCCAACTTGACACTTTTCTCGGCTACATGTTCTCTTAGGAGGTGATACTTGATGGGAATATGCTTCATCTTTGAGTGCATAACAAGATTCTTTGAAATATTGATTGCACTTGTGTTGTCATAGATGTTTGAGATTGCCTTATCATATTCTACCTTGATATCCTGTAGTATTTTCTTCATCCAGAGAACTTGTGTGCAACATGTTGCTGCCACAATATATTCAGATTCTACTCTGGATAGAGAGACTAAAGATTGTTTCTTTCTCAACCAAGACACTAGAATATTAATCAGAAATAATTCTCCTCGACTTGTACTTTTTTTTTCATCAACACTGCCTACCCAATCTACATCTGTATATGTTGTTAGAGTAAAATCTTCACCTATTGAGTACCATAAGCCGAAGTCCAAGGTGCCCTTTATATAGTTGAATATCCTTTTTAGTGCTTGCACGTGAGTTTATTTTGGTGCATCTTGAAATCATGTAACCAATCCTACTACTTGCATAATGTATGGCCTTGATGATGTCACATATAGTAGGCTTCCAATCATTGACCTATACAATGTTTGATTTGCTTCCAGAGATTCATCACTTTTGCTCAATTTACAACCTGTGACCATAGGTGTGTTGACTAGTGTACAATCTTCCATTCTGAATTTCTTCAACATTTCCTTGTTGTACTTGGTTAGTGAAATGAATATGCCTTTGTCAAATTGAAAATTTTTAATCCAGGAAATAATATTGACAGTTCACCAAGCATAAACATTCCAAATTCCTTTTGCATTTATATTGCAAACTCTTAGAACATTTTTTTCATACTGCCTCCAAAAATAATGTCATCTACATAAACCACAACAATCAACTGATTTTATGCTATTGTCTTGATGTAGAGATTATTGTCATCAATTCCTCTTCTGAATCCTTCTTGTTGTAGATATTTATGTGGTGGACCTTGACACAAGATTTTTATGTGGTGGACATTTCAGAAACCAATATTATAATGGGAGTACAATGGCTTAGCACCTTGGGACCCATCACCACCAATTATAAAACCATGGAGATGTATTTAACTACAGAGGATGGGAGGAGAGTCACACTCAAAGGAATGACAAGGGAGTCACCTAGAATTGTGACTGCAAAAAATATGCATGCCATATTCAGGCGTGAAGAGGTGGCCTACGTAACTGAATGTTTAATATGGAGATGGGAAACAAAAAGCCCAAACAATATCCTGCCGACATGCAAATAATCTTTCATAAGCACAAAATTGTGTTTGAACTAATCCCTCCAGGTCAACCACCAGATAGAGGATTTGAACACATTATTGAGTTGGAGGAGGGTGTTAAACCAATGGGACATATGATAGAGGATTTGAACACATTATTAAGAAGCATACAGATGAGATAGAAAGTGCCATCAAGGAGTTTCTAGCCATGGGACATATCAGAACAAGCTCAAGCCCGTTTGCATCATCAATGGTATTGGTGAAAAAGAAGGATGGGACTATGCACACGTGCATAGATTACCAAGACCTAAACAAAACAACAATCAAGAATAGGTATCTCATCCCTAGGATTGATGAATTGTTGGACGAACTGCATGGTGCAGTCTACTTTACAAAGATAGATTTATGCTCTAGCTATCATCAAATCAGGATGAGAGAGAAAGATATACATAAAACTGCCTCTGGATGTCACTTTGGGCATTACGAGTTTCTTGTGAGTCCCTTTTGACCTCACCAATGCTCCAGTAACCTTTCAGATTTGTATGAACCATGTGTTCAATAAGAAACTGAGAAAATACTTGCTTGTCGTATTTGACGATTTGTTGATCTAAGTAAGACATGGGAGGACCATCTAAGACATGTGGATGAAATCTTGAGCATCATGGAGAAACAATCCTTACATGTTAAATAATCTAAGTGTGATATTGGTATGACCAAGGTTCTCTACTTGGGACACATTATTGGTGCAAAGGGGGTATAGGTTCATCAAGAGAAAATACAAGCTATCATTAATTGGCCCATTCCTAAGACAATTACAGAACTAAAAGGCTTCCTTGGTATTTGCAACTACTATAGAAAATTTGTTAAAGGCTTCTCCCAACTTTATGCACCACTGAGAGATATAACCGGAAAGGGGGAATTCACTTGGAATGATGAATCATATGTTACATTTGAGAGGATGAATAAAGTGATGAGTACTTTCCCTGTACTATCCCTACCTGATTTCTCTCAATCTTTCATACTAGAGTGTGATGCATTCGGGGAAGGAGTTGGGGATATCCTTATGAAAAATAGGCATCTTATTGCCTATGAGAGCCAAAAATTGAGGGGTCATGATCTTCTTTGTACTATCTATGATAAATAAATTCTATCCATAATGCATGCATTGTCTAAATTTGGGCTTGGAGAAAAATTTGTGGTGAGGACTGACCATAATAGCCTCAAATAATTTTTGGGCCAGAAAGACCTTAATGAGAGGCAACAAAAATGGGTAAGCAATATTGAAGCTTACAACTTTGATATAGAATATGTCAAGGGTAAGGATAATATAGTAGCAGATTCCTTATCAAGAAGACCCTCAACATATTCCATGACGAAAATATTAGTTGACTGGAAGTCCCAACTACAAGTGGAGTATTCTAAAAGAAAATTTCCATGTGAGTTGATGGATGGAAAAATACAGGATGACAGGTATAGGCTCATGAATGATATCATTTATTACAAAGGGAGGATCTATCTAGTTCCAGAATCCTCATTCAAAATAAAGGTGCTTCAAGCATTCCATGAATCACCAGTGGTAGGACACTAAGGATTTCTTAAGACTTACATACAAATAAGAGAAAGGTTATCTTGGAAATGACTCAAGGGAGACATCATGTGCCACATCAATGAATTTACTACTTTCCAACAAAATAAAGATGAACATTCTCATCCAACAAGGCTCTTACAACCACTTCTTATACTATAGAGAAAATGGGAAAGCATATCAATGGATTTCATCACAGGTCTTCCTCGGGCGCAAGGTAAGGATTGTATATTTGTATTAGTGGACCGTCTAACCAAGTTCAACCATTTTTTTCCATCTCCATGGACTACAACGTATCACAAGTGGCTGAATTATTCTTCAGAGAGGTCTTTCGGGTACATGGCTTACCTAAGACCATTGTGAGTGATAGGGACAACAAATTCATGAGCATATTTTGGCAAGAATATTTTAGATTGGTGGGCATTGACTTGACCCCTAGCATTAGCTACCATCCACAGACAGATGGACAAACAAAAATTGTAAACAAGTGGGTGGAGGGGCATATTCAAAACTATGTAGTAGGGAAACAAAAGGCTTGGGTCAAATGGATTTATTTGGGTGAGTATTGCTACAACACCATCCACCACATGTCTATTGGTATGTCCCCTTTCAAAGCCTTGTACAATTATGAGCCTTTTACTTTTGTGGAGATTATGTTCAGAGATAGTAGGGATCCTATGGAAAAGGAGTGGATACAGGTTAATGAGGACATCCTTTGAGAGCTCAAAGACAATTTGCATAGAGCACAAAACCAACAAAAATTGTATGCTAACAAAAAGAGGGTGGAGCACACTTTTGAGATTGGTGACTTGGTGTACTTAAGGTTGCAACCCTACAGGAAAGCATATATCAAGAAGAGTGGTGCTGAGAAACTTAAATCACACTTCTATGGACCTTATGAAGTGCAAAGAATAATTGGGGAAGTTTCATATGAACTAAATTTTCCACCAGGGAGTAAAATTCACAATGTTTTCCATGTATCCTGCTTAAAAAGAGCATTGGGGTAACATGTGATAGCCAATGAGAAATTGTCGCTAGTTGATGAAGAAGGGAATCTACTCCTGATTCTAGAATATATCATAGAAACCAGGGTGAAACAACTAAGGAGCAAAGAAGTTAGAGAATATTTGGTTAAATGGGAGTACTTGCCTATAAAAGATGCTACTTGGGAAAGTGAGAAGGTATTACACCAATTGGGATTGGAATTGCTTGTGGGTGAGAAATTTCCAGTAGGGGAGACTGTAATGTCCCCATCTCTTTGATATGAGCACATGAGGACTTCGTAGTTATATATCCCTATAGACTACAATCCAAGGTGAAAAAAGGAGAATTTGAAGTGTGCAAATGTCACTAGGAGAACTAATATTATATTATTAAAGTGGCATGGGTTAAAAGGGAGAAAAATTGTTATGTAACTTAAAGGGAAAATTAAAATAATAACTTTATCAAATAAAAAAGTAACTCAAAAACAAATTAGATGGTGGAGGTATAAAAGGAAGAGGAGGGCGCCTCACTCCTCATTCTGGATTATTATTCTCTTGAGTTATTGGGCTATGCAACTTACGTTTTGAGGGTTTTGAGTGAATACACCCTAGAGATCAACAAGGAGGTGAAAGATTCATCTATTCCTGGTCCAATCTTGGGCAAGGAGGTGAAATACTCCTCCCTCACCATTCTACTCATACACATGTTATCAACATTCAATTATTTGATGGATAGGGCACAAATCTAAGGGTTTTTCCAACAGAAGGGGCGCACCACTAGAAGAAGAAAGGTTTGATTTGCTTCAAGGAGACTAGATATGCATCCATGCTTTATCCAGAGTTCATTGTTATTTCCCTAGTGCATTTTTGCAACATTTACATGAGGGATTCTCCTGCTTATTTCTATATTATGACTTGGGGGGTGAATTTCTGAAGAGCGGCACAACCTTCACTGAGGAGGCTTAAGGTTTGAATGGAAGACTTAAGGGTTTGTACCCCAACTTGATCCACATGCTCTATACAACTCTTAATCTATAGTTTGACAATGATATCAAGTTATTTGATGTACATCTTCAAGGGGGATAAATTATTGAGCCTTTCCATCCAGTCAGGGGGCACACTAGCACCAGATCCAACCACTAAGGGGCGCATCAACATTAGATATGAGGGTTTCATCTTATAAAGGAGAGAAATTGATCTTGTCCTAAGCATCATTCAATTGTGGGAGTCTTAGAGGCTATATATATATATATATATATATAT
>ML817845.1:54884-87780 GCA_009831015.1 Picea engelmannii | reverse complement strand
TTCTCCTCCCTGTGACTGCAACCAAATAATGCTACCTCTTTCTTAAGATTAGTGCAATTGATCTTCCCTTTTAGGTTTGAGGTGCTATCCACCCATTCCTCAACATCCACTGATATCAATGCTTTCTTTTTCTTCTTTTGGAAATATTTGGGGCGCTTCTTAGGGTGAAATTTCCAATAATTCTCCTCAGTGTGTTCCTTTCGAACACATCCTTTACATTGCTGTATGGAAGGTGTTTCTTCTTGCATTGTTGCCACAATATTCTACTCTTTCCACTTCTTCTTGTTTTTCTTCTTTCTTTGCTACTCTTGTGGTTCTACTTGCTCGTGAGTGCTTGTTTGTTGCTTCCGCTTATCTCCCTCAAGGTACCGAGCTTGAATACTGGCTTCGTCAATCATCTTTGGTCTAAATAACATCATTTGTCTAAGAATATGAGGTAAAAATGCCCCCAAATACTTGACTAATATTCATGGACATTTGAGAGAGACTCCCATTTGAATTTCTCTATCACTGAACTTTGTCATAAACTCCTACACCGATTGTCCTTGTCTCTGCTGGAGGTAATGCCATACTATTTGTTGGTGTTCCTCATATCATATTCGATAAAACTAGGATTTGATCATGTCCTTGAACACCTCCCTATCAGTCACTGGTGGCTCATTTCCTAGTGCTCTGCTTACTGCATCACTCTCCCAACATGTCAAAGCATGGCCTTCAAGCTTCAACTGAGCAAAATAGATCTTTTATTTTCCAATTACTTCATGCACATTGGAGTATACTTCAATCTATTGTTTCCATTGGTTCATCCTAATGGAATCCAATTCCCCGATATATGGCTTGATGTCCACCTTGGCCTTTATATGGAAATTTACTTATGTCTTTCTATACCTGCACTCTCCCATCTGTTGCTTATTTTTATGCTCTGTCTCTTGCTTATTTTCTTCCTTCTTAGGGCATTCAAGGAAAACCTCTGTCAATGGTGTTTCCTTGCACTTCGATGCCAATAGATGTGATACCATTGATGTCAATGTGGTGAAACATTGCTCAAATCAATCCAACCTGACCCTAGGATCTTCTTCTTTTCCTTCTCCATATTGTTCCCTTGACATTCATGATGCTCTACTTCACTCTAATCCTAGCAACAACTTTTGTCCACTTCTTTTGTAATCATTGCGAGTACTTACCATGCATGTCTCATTAAATGCATTCAAAATTCTTCTCTAATACCATCTGATCCATAAACAAAAGGCTTATAGCCTATCCATATCACCAACACAGAACCCTTTGCAAAAACTATAATTTCCGCTCTCTTTAGATAATTGGAAAAGACTCGACCAACCAAGCCACAAGTCGATTCAGCCCAAATAAAAATGAAGTCAACTACCCAGAAGTCAAGAAGAAAAATGAATAGGAATAAAGGCAAGTCGAGTTGGAGGCAGGGTTAGAAGTTGAGTCAACCAAGGGAGCCAAACCAACCAAATGAGACCCTCGTCAAAATGTGGGTGGATTTGGTCGACTATAAATGGTTGTCAGTCAAATGAAGAAGAGGAAGTCGACCAAAGGAAAAAAAAACACCAAGTGAGAATGGGTTGACCTGTGGTTGAAACAAATAGTTAAAAGGTGAATTTGACGACGAACCGTGAAGGGGAAATATTTGAAAGTCAGATTTGGAAACCAACAGTTGAGGATGAAATCCTAGGGGTGAATTTGATAACCAACGGTGTGTAAAAATGTTTGGAGGACGGTTTTGACGACCGATGGCATACAAAAACACCCAGGGACATTTTTGGTAACCCATAACGCATCATAAACGTTTGGAATTCGAGTTTGACATTCAACATCAGAGGAAAACATCTTGGGCGAAATTGGTAGTGGACAAAATTGTAAAAACATGTATATGGCTCATGGGTAGCTAATAAATGCCCAAACAACCCCATATTTTAAAGTATGATTCATATATGATTTATGGGAAAATTTAAATGCCATGGAAATTTTGAGAACATGAAGCATGACCTACGAGAAAGGTGTGGACATTGGCTAGTAGCAAACTGGACTCTAGGAGTGAGAAAAAATCCCAAACTTCCAGCGTAAAAAAATCCCAAGTAAATATCAGTGGCTCGGAAAGGATGGTCATCGATTTCCAACTTCAGAATCATTGTATGGGTATGGTTAAAGAGCTATTGGCCTGGCTTATTAAATCATGGGAACCATATCTATAGAAGGATGATCTTGAAAAACAAATGGCACATTTTTATCTTTGCTAAACAATATACACACAACCATTAAATTGCATTGCACACCAATTAAATTACCATTCATGGGTGGTGCATCCATAGACAACAATCACACATAAACTCAGAGTTTACCCTGAAAACCCAAATGGGAAAACCAACATTCTTTTGGCTTCGACCAATCTCTTTATTATTCAACAATGGGCAAGTTACAAGCTCTTTGGTTCATCTCTATGCTCCTCAGTGACATCTGGGAAATCTTTCTACATCATTCACAGCCAAAGAACCCCTTTCTCATTGTGGAGAAACATGATATAGAAGACTGAGTTGACTAGGAGGATGGTTGGACGATCATGCTTACCCAACTCTTTAGCTTTTCTTCAATCCGTTTCTCCTTATCTTCTTTGCTTGTTTTCCTTTTCTCCCATGTGGAAAAGGTCTCATGAAAGTCTCATTATTTCTTATATACAACAATATAATGCTTGATGTCACATATCAACTTTAGAGTACATTAAATACAATGGTAGACATCAATCATGATGACATGGAGTCCTTCACGTGAACAAGTTGGTCTCCTTCTTTTTCCATAACCTTAAACATTGCATATGTTGATCATCTTAGAGCCTATGTCAATAGCCAATTGTTCTTGTAAAATCTGATTAAGATCATCTAATGTAAGCTCCCTTGCTCAGAGATAGGTAGCATGAGTGGCTCCATTCTAACGATGGGTCCTGGAGTTTTCCCTACCTCGTTTCTCATCATCTTTGCATGTAGAACCTTGGACGACGTTATCATTTGGGATAAATTTGAAACTCAAATTCTTTAAATACCAAAATCCATTTCATTAGAACATTAATTTATCTGGATGCCCAACTCTTGGATGTTGGCATATATATGCTTCCTCTGTTGTTCTTCTTACACTAAATTTTTCCCTTTTGACTTGAGGAGAATCAACCACAAAAATAAGGGCCACTAAATGAGAAAAACTATACATTTTTTGCATTATATAGAGAATGCCTAGTGCAAATCATTACGGTTTGTCTAGAAATGTGTAAATGGAAGCGTGGAGCATGCCACTTGGTTTTGTGGTGGAGGACAAGGTTTAAGCTATTTTTGTTGCTGTGGGGGTTTTCGTTGGGGTTGTTGTGCAGGAGGTGGAGCAAGAAAACACTACTTGGTTATTATTTTGGTTTTGTCATCTTGGAGAGCTTCAGGTGTTACCCACAGGTTTCTATTGTTTTTTTTTTCACAAGAACTAGAGGGTTTTTATTCATTAAAGGGTGTGGCCAAGGCCACAACGTACAAAAAATGACTTCCAGATAAACACACAAAATTCTGGCTTATTCATGTCAATTTTCAGCCACTTGCCTATCTCAACATTATTGTTTCTCCAAAATCTAATACTACTACAAGTATGAACATAATAAATCCGATAATAAATACCATATATACATAAAACAAAGAAAAACATATTTGATATATAATAGTTTTGTCATTTGGAACCTCCTCTTCATCATCCGAAGGCATAGCCAGAGCATTCAAATCCGGACTTTCAAGCACATCCCTCCTAGGTGAACTTTGATTAACTGACGTTGAGCTAGAGTTCCATTGAGAAGTTTGAAGCTAGACTTCCTCTAATTGATTCCTCAGAGCTGCCACCTCATCCTGAAGTTGACCAACTAGGTCTCGATGTTGCACAAGTGTGTCCATAATTAAGAAACAATGGAATTGAGTGCATTGATCAAATAATTAATCTTTGATCGTCCAACAACTCTGCTTCCTCCATTATCTTGTCCCATTTTTATCTGCACTCTCAATTCTCCATGTCCGCTAGCTTGCCAGAACCCATAAATTCAACAATAAGCAGACATCACGAGAGACTACAAAACTTTCCCATGTCCAAATTCTCGAAATCATCCCAAACAAAAGACCAAATAATGAACCCATTATGAACATGAGAGGACATAGACAAATCCCAAAATGAAAATACCTAGGTGACTGCAATGGAGAAGAATAAATAACAACAATCTATAGTCACCAAGACGATCCCAATTATCACTAGACTATCCATCAACTCACTTCTAGAATTAATAAAAACATGCCAACCTTGTCAATTCAAAATAATACATGAAGCACTTACCCTGACTAAGATTTCCAAGCATGCAATCTTAATTTTTTCGTGCAGAATCCCAAATGAGTTGATGT
Source organism: Picea engelmannii (assembly GCA_009831015.1). Lineage (NCBI taxonomy): Eukaryota > Viridiplantae > Streptophyta > Pinopsida > Pinales > Pinaceae > Picea > Picea engelmannii. The sequence continues at coordinate 83,344 of ML817845.1, read as the reverse complement.
AATCCATAATGGCCTCTGCACTAATATGTACCTTTCCCCATCCTCCACTATCTGCCATGATGGAAACCTTCCATTCTTGTGACATTTCCCTCAAGCGAGGAGCAATTAGCATTTTCCCTCGTACAATTTCCATTCGGTGAATCCAGTACCCACGAGCTAGACTTCGACTCAAGATCATCTCCTTCATCAACTGTTGAAGCTCACCAAAGGCCAGGACAAGATGACTCATGCTCCATATAATGATGACTTTCACTCCATGTGTAATCGTGCATGCAACCCAAGAGCCCATGAAAACCTCATGGGCCCCATCCTAATTCCAAGAGCTTCACATTAGGGAGGGGGGGAAATTTCCTCCGCATCGATCCACAATGAACCGTGGGCTAATCCAATAGTTGTGTTGGTCATTTCATTGATTGATGTGTTATTTTCTCAGAGAACATGGAAATACTGAGTAGAGAGGGAGGACAAATTGATTTTGATATGCCCAATGGGGAACTTCAGACCGACATCCTTTGGATCAGAACTTGTCACAAAATATCTTATGGTATTTTTTGAATCACCCACAATATTCAAATAGAAGATTTGTTGTTGTTTAGCTATTTGAATCCCTTGATAAATCTCATAGGCCTCAGCTTTATTGTTTGAGGAGAGCCAAAGGTTCCAATAAAATTCAACTTTATGATTTCCTCTAGGGCCACAAAGCACCCCCCTCGCACCTGCCTCCCCTCCCCACATGTTTCTATTACTATCTCTAAAGTCTAAATGAGTTTACTGATGTGTTCCTATAAGGTCATCCAAGTCAATGAAATCAATTCATTACCAAGCCAAGGCCTTAAGGTCGTCCAAGAATACCAGAATGAGGAAGACCAAAATACTCACACACCTTGATGACATTGTAGCTTACAAACTTGCGCAGTTCAAGTCCACCAAGTAGATGAATGAGATTAATATCGATGTCAAGTAGCATTAGGCGTAAGTAATATGGGATCAAGTCAATAACCATTAACAAAAGCATACCTCTTGTTCTCTTTCATGTTCCAAGTCGACGAGATTCTGATAAACACATTTAAAAATCTGGAGTACAGAAGCATTCAAGCTCTCATAAATGAGACTTTCTTCCGAGCATCAATGGGATTAGTATGCCCTTAATGTATTCCATCAAGCAACTCATTTCTTCCATGAATATTGAAGAAATTGGTTATGAAATCCATGCTTAGATTGGGCTTGAATTCCAACTTGATCAACATGCTCTCATGCCATCTCTGCATGTGAAATGATTTAGTGTGCTTCCCTATGTAGTAATCCACTTGGTGTTTTGCATGCGTCTATATTTTTGGCCCATAATCCACTTTTGGCGTCTATATTTTTGGCCCATAATGATATAGTTAGTTGATTTTTAAATAGTATGGTTGTATATTTATTTATACTTAAATCAGTCTTTTGAGGAGAGGCGAGCTCCCTAGATTTAAAAATCATCCATCGTTCCTTGTACAAGATTTAATTCCACCTCCGTTCCCATTAGCCTCTCATTCCTCCTCATTCCCAATCGTTCCATTAGAGAATAGAGCAGATACAAAAATAACTTTATTGATTTCATACTGCAATTGGGATAGGTTTTAGTCCTTTGTACAACCTTGATTTTTTGAGCTCCAAGTATGCACTAACGTTGCCAACTTCATGTTTTGAATTTGCTTATTTTCTCAAGATTTGAAGGGGTCAAGCCACTCTATTGATCATTCTAAAAGAAGTAATGGGTTGTTTAAATGCATGCATATTCTAGAAATTTATATGCATCTTTTAAATATTCACCAAGTGGAATTTCCAACATTTTTAGCTAGTGAGAAATTCATTATGGCAATGCAAAAAAGCATGGTCTTTCCCAAAAATGAAGGCCCGGTGATGATTTTGTTCAAAAAATGGGAAGAAATGGCCAATAATGACACCTACATGGACCATTTGGATGCAAGCTTGTCAAAATATTATTGAAATCTCTACGACCACAAGGAGTGCATATGTGATCTCAAAGACGCTAAGAAGATAGAGTCTATATGCTCATCTTCTTTCTCCATTTTTTATGTCATGGGTTTAGGGTTTTGATTAGGGTTTCAAGGGTTTTTATGTGTGGGTTGTTTTCATAAGCATTGGAAATTGGACACAAAATATGATCAAGGAGTACTCTAAGAGCAATGAGGAAGTGTATATTTCCAGTGAAGAAGCCTCAGAGTTTATAGGTGAGGTTTTATTCCAATTGTTAAAGGGAAATTATGCCTTCAATATTTTGAAATGTAATTTTGGTGTTGGTGTGGACTTGATCCCAAGCCATGGTAAGAAGGTGGATGCTAATAAACATTGATTTGGATTTAAGGCTTGATTTTTGCAAGATCAAACTTAGAATCATGTCATTTGGGTGGGGCAGGTCGTAGTGAGAATGGAACTCGGTGAATGAGATGTGTTGGTAGCACCAGTTTTTTCCTAACTATATTTTGTTGGCACTACTTTTAAATTCAACAAGCATCAGAATTGGCCTCAACACATTAGGCACCACAAGCAACCCATTTTGATAAGCGATAAAGCACTCAAAGTTCTCGATTGGCTTTAATGCTTAGAGGATTTAACGCTAGGTGGCTAGGTGGCTTAACTTTGAATCCTAACTATGAGGTATTTCTCTTGGATTGAATGTCTTTATTTCTTTGGTTCTTGTCTCATAAAGAATTTTGGTCTAATAAAGTTCCATTGATCACAAGATCCGTTTGTTAGGAGATTTTCAAAAGGAACTAGAGCAATATGAACTTCATCTAGACTCTCGTATAAGTCAACTTATCATATTTGTTTATTTCTATGTTATTTACTGTTGAATTGAGGCATGCACATCGCAAGGTTGAAGCTCTTTGTGGACAATTTGGATAAGTAAATAAACTTTTACTTTGCAAAGATGAGGGGTGTTGAAACACTTTGTCCAAATCCAGATGTTGAACCATTACCCATAACCACAAATTTAAGTTAGTGATAGTCCAACTGTAATTGTTGAGCCACAAACAATCATCCAATCCATTCGATGAAAACAATGAAAGCAAGGCAAGGAGAGATATCAACGAAGGTAAATTAGCAGGGACACCTAAGGTGGAAGATGATGTGAAGTGTAAGCTTGATATTTTGGCATCTTATAATCAACTTATTTAAATATTCATAGAACTTATAACTAAATATAACTATTCCAAAATTATAATATCTTGAACACATTACATTTCATAAAAGTTTAGTGGACCCAAAGGAAATCATGGACGTCCCTATGGTGGTTTCTATGTCTAATTGTAGCAGTCTGGAGCATGGACTTATACAATAGACTAGTTTGTGAGTCCATTAATCACAACATTGGTCTTCATCCCTTGCAGGATGAAGGAGAAGCACAAGTGACAACATTCATGGAGGTCAATAGTCCTCACTTTAAATGGGTGTGATGGGGAAAAATCATAATCGCATGCACACAATATGAATTTGTTGGGAGCATGCAAGGACAAGGTAAACACGACTTGCGTTGGAATGTAAGCATTGATTCTCAAATATTAGATCTAAAACAAATATTTTAAGCAAATTATTTGTAAGTCAAAAGTATATCTGATGCTTGTCATTAACACTCTTCTTCCATTAAATTTTCTATTTTACTTTGTTTTTTCTAAATTTCCTTTTTCTCCATTCTTGTGTATAATGTAGAACAAATTGTAAATATAAGAAATATCTTAATGAGTTTTATGTCTCATCAGATTTGGTCTTGTAAGGGATTAAAATCAATCAATCTAGAGTCATCAAAATAAGATTCATAATGCTAAATTTGATAGGTTTATTTGGATGCATGACTATCCAAATCTCCAATAAATTCCTCTCCAAGTAAGGTGATTTGTTCAAAAATCCTATTAAAAATGTACAACATGCTTTGTTTTTGCATCCATTTTACAATAAAACTAGTTTCATTTAGACAATGTTTCGATCAAAGATTGTGATAATAATATCATTGTGTATGACTTATAACCAACCCATTTGTATCATGAGTTCAAACTTGTTCAAAATTAATATTGGAGAATCAAGTTTTGGGAAAGTGGCGGTAGTATACACATGTGTTATTTTATTTATTTATTTATTTTTAAATAAGGCAGGAAAAGGGCCTGACAAATGGTAATGTGTTTCAAATATTTATGCAAGTTTCAAGTTTCCTTCCATTATTATATAGCTTCCATTAAAACCTATGTGTTATTAGTGTAATTAATTTCTATTACCACATTATTACCAACAAATTAAGAATTATATTGAATGTTTATGAATAATATGAGAGTAGCCCCATTAAACTAGGATTTTAATAACTAATGCACAAATTTTTAGTGCTACAATGACATATCAACAAAAAATAATACCGCAATATTAATTTTGTGGTAGGCTTCAATGAGATGCCTAAAATGAAGAATGGCTCAAAAAATTACTATTGCTATGATGACAATCACTAAAAACATGTTCCTACATTTTTTTTATTGGTAAACAACTAGCTATATTATAGTATTGATATAGAAAATTTACACCAAAACTTCATTGTTGTTGGCCTTCCATTGGAAAAACCAGACCAACAACAGTGTAGAAGACTGTCAATCCAAAATATTTGATCCAAGTTTTTCATAAAAAAGAAACTAGCATCCTGATAGAGTGAGACCCAATAACTATCTATCCTAGTATTGTCCTTTTCTACACTGAACACAAAACTTGCAAAAACAAACTTAGTATAATTCATCTGGGACAAATCAGGGGGAGAAAGCCCACGTGCCCATTTAGGCAGTCTAAAACCTGAAATGCTAACGCATCGCTTTGTTGGGTGTCTATTGGGCGTGCTTGCATGTGAGATCCCATTGTTGGCTAGTTTCCTTTTGTAGTGACCTAGGTGTCAATGCAGGCTCAAAGATTGTAAATCTGGAGCTACATGTCTTGAATTTTCTCCTCCAATATCTCTTTCTCATCATCACTATCAATAAGAATGAAACCCAAGAAAGTTTTAGATGGCAATACAAGTCAATTGTTTTGTGATACTTGGTGTCTCATGCTCGTGAAGCTCCTTTGTCTGGCACCTAGTCCCCAATTTCAACATCCACCTCCTAGTCGTGGATGGTATCTCTTTCCTCTCCGGTCGTGGCTTCAATGAACTCCAGGTTCTATTGAATTCATAGAGGGGTGATTCTTCGAAATTCCCTCTCTACTCCTATGTAGAGAGAATGACACGAGGGATAAGAGGCTCTAAACTTCTAGTGCTCAAGGAGGCAAGGTTAGGTAGGTTAAAACTTCCCCACATGTAACCTTTTGTGTATCTAAGAGACAAAGACATGGAAAATGGATAAACCCATAAAGCCGACTCACACACTGACCATACAAGAAGAGGTTGCATAACACCACTGAGAGCGATTATGCCTCTCTTATCCCAAGCCTCTTCACCGGAATCAATGACTCCCAGGATATTGCCACTGGAATAAGATAAGGCAAGGACGCTACCACTGAAATACATCATACACTTCGTGCTCAAGTACCAAACATATCCTGGATGAAGAATGATGAGATGAATTCGTCACATCTTAACATAATGGCTCACTGTTGCAATACCAAGTCTCATAACTATGGAGTAATGTGTATGGAAGGTTGGGAGAATAACATAGATCCTTCCCTATCCTTCCCACGATCCCACCTTCATGACTATATCAAGGAGAGTACACGCATGCCACTTCGAAGGGAATGTCGATGGCCACACGTCTATTGACTGTAGAATTAGGGACAATGAGAGCCTCCCCTTGTCACATCCTTTGCACCCCATTTGGATAGTGGATATCCTCTTCGACCAATATAAGAAATTCCTGGAATTTCACATCTACATGAGTGGTGTTCCATTTCTGTTCTATGTGTTTCTATGAACATGCTACACCCAATTTCTCGATTTTATCTGCAATTTTATTGGCAGAGCGACAAACGTGGTGGGAATGATAGCCGATATGATTTGAAGGAGGGTATTGATGTTTTTATATTGTGCTTTCAAGGCGCCATCAAGTTGTGACCTTCGATCTTGGAGTACCCTATTGGAGATTCCTCAAAATGTTGATGACCATGAGCGAGTACCCCTCAACTAGTAGTTTGTGGAAACGTTCACGCTGGGCGATTCTTAGAGCCTGCTCCAACGCATAGAGTTCTGATGCATTATTTGTGTTGAGGTTCAAATAGCTTGCATAGATCCAAATGATTCTTCCATATACATCTCTGAAGACCCCACCTGATGAAGCTTAGCCAGAATTCCCTTTTGAGGCTCCATCGAAATTAAGATTTAAGAAGCCAGGAGGGGGAGGAGACCAGATTTCCTGAGGAGTGGACTATGTTTTCTTAGCTGTGTTGATTAAATAAGTGGATTAAATGGGTGATATATTGAGATCCTTGAGAATGGAGCTTTCTCTATGATCTCCTTGCTAGTGTTTTTCTTCCCAAGATTGAAGAAGAACGGTTTCGTGGATGGATTTCTTGATTTTCCTCTNTGTGTTGATTAAATAAGTGGATTAAATGGGTGATATATTGAGATCCTTGAGAATGGAGCTTTCTCTATGATCTCCTTGCTAGTGTTTTTCTTCCCAAGATTGAAGAAGAACGGTTTCGTGGATGGATTTCTTGATTTTCCTCTAGATATCTCGTGTCCCTAATTGTGTTGATTTAAAGATTCTGTGATTCTTTTCTTTCCATGTTTCCCAAAGAAGGAATCTTGGGAGAAGCTACCAAACTCTAATGAGGATCTGTTTTTGACTTATTTGTTGTATCCAGGTTGTTAGAGTCTCATTGATATTGGTTATGTCCCAATCGGTTCACTTGAACAACATGGCCACTTGATCCCAGAGGGATTATACAAAGCTGCAGTTGTTAAATAAGTGTTCTAGAATTATTGTGTTGTTTTGGAAGAGGAAACATATAGAGGGGCAAGAGAATACTCTTTTGATCAATTTGTCCCAAGTCAGAGTCTGCTCATGAGGGAGGAGTCAAAGGAAGGTTGACACTTTGGGCCATAGTTGTTGTTTCCATATTTGATCCCATATTTCTTGAGTGTTGAGGTTATGAGAGTTGGCTGCAATGTGGTAAGATTCATTGATGTCAAAGTTTCCAGTCGACTGATTTCCCCATCTAAGCTTGTCGTCCCGATCTAACACAAATTTTTTCAAGTGGCTAGCTCATTCTAGAATGAATCCTAGTCAAATGTATATGGGGGAATAATCCACTATTGTTTCTAAAGCCATGTTCTCTAGGAATGATTAGGTTATGCAGGGGTCCAATAGTGATGGAGATGAGTTATGTGGTGTGTAGTCATCTCTTGGTTCAAGGCGTCTAAATATTCCTTCTTATTCCATTTTGGGAGTTGTTACCATGCATGATCCCAGAAGAGGGATGATTGGTCGTTTCTTGCTTCCAAAAACCAATAATGTTGGACCAAAGTACGATTTTTCTACATGATGTTCCAGATAGAGGAGACACCTAATGAGGTGTTCATATGAATTAAATCTTGACTAGCCCAATTGGGTGCATATTTATGTTTCCACAATCTGATCCAACTTTCCTGTTGATTATTGATCTAGTGCCACCAAGTTCTTAATCCTATTATTGAGTTTAGTGTCTCTAGATATTAGAGTCCCATGCCCCCTACTGCTTTCATTCGACAGATTGTTTCCCAGAAGACCAGAGCCCATTTCCCTTAAGTTTCGTTACCTCCCCATAAAAAGGACCTTTGAATGTTCATGATGGCTTTGAGCACATATTTTGGTGCCGCAAAATCCAAGAAGAGGTAGATAGGCATGGATTGGAAAATTGATTGGACCAGTACAAGTCTACCTATAAGATTGAGTGAGCGAAATACCAAGTTGTCCATTTTTTTTTTCTGAATCCTCGAAAGAAGATCTTCCTAGAAAATTTGTTTTAAAGAGTTTTCCACCAGTGGTACACCCATATATTTAGAAGGGTGGGAGATTTTTTCAAAACTCATAAGTCGAGCAATATGATTTTGAACTGTTAGAGGAGTATTAAAAAAGAAAAATTTTCGACTTACAGTGGTTTACTAAGGTCCCTGAAGCGTCCATGAAGTATTCCAGAATTTGTTTGAAGGTGAGGGCCTCTCAAAAAGTTAGAAGTCTTATCAACATGGTGTCGTCTACAAATTGTTGATGGGTGGTTGGTTCCCTTTCTCCATGCAGTTCGATTCCTTTTATCCTTCATTCTAATGTTGTTGCTTTGATGTGCCTCACAAGTCCTTATGCCATTAAAATGAAAAGTAAAGGGGAGAGGGTATATTATTGTCTTATGCCTTGGGTTGGAGAGAAGAGCTTGGAGAGTGAGCCATTAATAAGGATTGAGAAGAAAACAATGGAAGTTAGAGACATGACCCATTTGATCCAATCAGCTGAGAATCTAAACAAAAGAAGAACTTGGTGGATGTATTTCCAACTAAGTTTGTCAAAGGGCTTGGACATGTCCAATTTGATCATCATGCCGAGTTTCTTGGTGATTTTCAAGAAGTAGACCATTTTGTGGGCTTGGATGATGTTGTCCACAATTTTTCAGCCTTCGACATAACCAGATTTCTCCCAAGAGATGAGGCTGGGTAGAAAGGGTTTAAGGTGGTTGACCATTATTTTGGTGATGATTTGATAAATGACATTCCAGAGGCATATCGGTTGGAATTCAACTAGGGTCTTCAACTTTGTTCTTGTTTGAAATGAGGGCATGAAAGGTTTCAATTAGGGCAAGGAGAACATTGATGTGAGACTTGGAGTCCTCCATTATTTCAAGGACATCATTCTTTACGATCGACCAACAGAAGTGGAAGAAATCAAAACCATCGGGTCCAGGGGATTTTCTTTTTGGCATACTAAGAACAACTCTTTCAACTTCTTCTAGAAGAATGAGGCGAAGGAGGGCTGCATTCTTCTCAGAGGAGACAAGATTGGGTATATGTTGGAATATCTTGGAAATAGCCTCTTGGCGATCCTATTGTGTCTCAGTTTAGAGAGTTTGATACCGTGGGAGTCCTTGATGGTAGTGATCCTCTTTTTATGCCAATGTTAGATCATGGTAGGATGGAATAATTTGGAGTTATTCTCCCCTGCTTGGAGCCAACATATGCAAGATTTTTTATTCCAAAGATGCTCTTCATGTTTGAGGCATTAGGCTAGATGAATGTTTAAGAGTTCCTCTTCTTTTTCTAGATGCTATGTTTTTCCAAAGAGGATGATTTGTTGCTGAAGTATAGCCATTTTAGTCTCGAGCTCGAGATTTTCTTTGAAAATGTTCATGAACTCCTCTCTATTCCATTACTTGAGGCGGAGTTTGAGGTTCTTAAGTCGCTACTGGAACTTTTACATTGGGATTCCATATGCTATTTCTACCTCTTTCCACCAAGCTTCAATGATTTCTTTGAAAGAGGGGTGGTCTAACCAGAAAGATTCAAATTAGAATGGTCGATTTGTTGGACTGGATTTGATCACAATTTCTAGACTGATTAACCAATGGTCTAGGCCGCTACATGAAAAAATATTTACTACTATGGTTGAGCCTCACAACATAAGAGATTCAGAAAGAAGGAATCAATTGAAGGGAGAGGTAATTTGTTTGGATCCACCATGATGATTATTCTAGTTGTGGATCCCATTCGTCATTTATTTATCAGTAAGGTTTAGGTCCTGTGTGTCTTTGAAGTGAGTAGTGCCTTGTTCCATCCGTCTAATCCCTCCACTTTTCTCCACTAGGGAGGATATCATGTTGAAATCACCCACTATTATCTAGTGGTGGGTGTTGATCAGGGCTTTGAGGCCATGCACCTGTTGTAGAAATTCGATCACCCCCCCAACAGATGAGGAAATCCAATTCCTCAAATCTAGTCGGTTGGTATTTAGCGGATAATTTTCTTTTTGTGGAGAAAAAGTGGGAGAGACTCACTACCTAGGGATTCCATAAAAGAGCCATGCCTACGGAGGCACCTTTAGAATCAAGGGCCATAACTACACAATATGTCCTACATCAAGAGATCAATTTATGTAGAGTTTTTGAGGTACTTTTTATTTCTTGAATCATAAGAATGGTGGGTTGTTCTCTGAGAATCACATTCCAAAAAATCCTCTACTTGGAGGGACTATTAAGTCCTCTTATATTCCATGAGATGCACTTCATTAGGAGGAGTGGGGTGCTACTTGGAACTTTTCTGTCATTAGCGTAATTCTACCCGAATTTACTAGGAACTATCCCAGATCTTGAAGAAGTTGCTTGTGACATTTTCGACCTCTCTTTTTCTCTTCCTTCGACTGTTTTTGGGTTTCTCTTGATATTGCATTCTTGATTCCTTTAGATGAGAAGGATGAGTGCTTACCTTTAGTGGTCATTTATGGATTGGATTTAGATCCAAGTAGAGAATATTGTAGAAGTTTGATCTGCTTCACCGGAATTGAGTTGGTCTCCTATCTTGCACATGTGTTCGTTATACTTTGGAGGTCCAGTTCACCCAACTCCATATCTTCGACGTCTTCCAGTTCAAATACATTTCCTTCTGATGGAATCATGTCTTCATCATTGTCGATCTTCTGGAGTATTGGTCCTATTGTTTATTTCGTTGAGCTCTGAGATGGATCTGTGTTTTGGATAGGAGGAGCTTGCATAGTTGGTTTTTATTGGTATTTCTGTGAGGATTATGCCTTTGGATCTTGCTCTTACGTGGAGGAGAGTTTGTCAAATCTATTGTTGGTTTTGGGTGCTTTTAGATTTGATGAGGTCAACATTTTCCTTATGTTATTTCGATTAGTTGGTACCTTCTAAAATCCATCTTCTTCCTTGGTTGCCTGATTTTTTTCGTATTAGACTGGGCATTCATAGGACATTCTCGGAAAAGATGACCATGGGCATGGCATTTCTTGCACCTGAAACAGATGTGCTCATAGTCAATGGTTTGTATCCATTCTGAGTCTTGGAAGTGTAGGCATATGGAGGCGGGTAAGGGTCGAGAAACATTGAGGTAGACAGAGATACAAGCATACAAGGTGTATCAGGATTGTTTGGTGGCTTCCACAATCTTTCCAAAGGTTCCCATAGTGTTTCTGATTCCTCCGAGGATTTATGGATGCCAATATTTCCGAGGGAGAGAGTATAGTCTAATCAATACTGGCGCAGTTGTGAAGTATTCGTTTGCAGGACTGGATTTTTTAGTCCATAGTCTAATATATAGTCTAGCAGAGTTGAAGAAATAGGGCCCATTTTCAAAAACTCTATTCCAATCCTCAACATTGTTGAAGATTGCCATAAAGAATCCCTTGGATCCTAATTTGATCTCTACTTCTCCTTTCGGTTTCCATTTGGTTTGGATCCACTAGGAGAGAGCATTTTCCGAGGGCCAAATCCCCATGAATTTGTAGATCAGAGCATGAGATTTCATGTATTGAATGGTGGCACTGATCTAATTGGATCTAATCTCATAGTGAGGAGTTTCATTGGCCTGCGTAATGTAGGAATCGCTACGACCCATGTCATCTCCCTTCATGAGCTCATCTTCTACTTTCAACAGTGGGTGAGTATGAGGGTTGAGGTGAGGGTTCTCATAGTCGTCTGAATGAGGGTCCCCAGGAGACAGTATCGTAGTGTCCTTACGATGTGGGTTGGGGTCTTGTCGTAATCCTACAACAATGTTGCAGAAGGAGGGATTTGTGCTCTCCCTCTGCCACCTCCATGGATAGGTCCATTAGAGAGTATAAACCCTTGGTAGTAGAGGAGGTACACAATGCTCATGTCATCTGATCAAAATATCATTTTAAAGCATGTCCCTACATCGAAAATTCTTGGTTCTTCAATGTTCAAATTGTAACAAGGCACCGTACATTGAAAATTCTTGTTTTTCAATGTTCAAATTGTAACAAGGCACTGCACATTGAAAATTCTTCTTTTTTCAATTTTAAAATTATAACAAGGCACTGCATTTGATAAACAAAAGTAAGGACTACCTGCTACACAACTTCCCCTTGTTAGAATATGCAATCACTCAACCTTTACAACAATTAACAATATGTTGGTTGTGAGTTCCTAGTAATAAATCAACAACAATGGGATCTTTCTTGCAACAATGTATAATATTTACATTGTACTTAGAAAAATCCCCTTTCTCTATTGTCTAAGCACCAACCATTGGCCAAATCACCTCCTTCTTTTCCCAAGTACACCCCAAAATCCATCCAATACTTTGTATGTGTCTGTACAACTAAAAATTGTTTAGAGTCACAACAACCTGCAAGGGTAAAAACATAAGTTTTTTAGACTAATGGTGCACATGATTACAAGTAAATGTTATTTTTATTGGTATTCTCTGTCAACATCTCTCCCTTTTCCAAATTTCTTCCCCTTACGGTAAGCTCACTAGTGGCAAAAATTGAAAGGATATGTAAGGATTGTGCACCCATAAGATGTGGATAATAATTCCATAGAGGCATGGTCTTGATGAGAATGCTCATTAAATATAAATTTCATGGAAGAATTAGGTGTCTCAGTGGGTGTAAGGTGGATATTTCGAACTGTTCATAACACATGGCCATGAATTTTATATTTATATTGAATGTACAAACCATAGAAGAAGTAGACTATTAATATGCAAGTCTTGTCTTCAAAAAGTTGAAGCTGGGACATACTACATCTCTACTAGCTAAGACAAAAAAATTGTCTTTGGGGCATGTTAAGCCCTAGACAAAGCCCCATGTTATGTATAAAACCACTTGTTAAGCCCCTTATTTAATTATTACCTTTCTAGTGTTATATTTGCATGTAGGCTAGAACCCTTCATTGCACCCTTTCATTATAATTATACCCTTTGTCTCCTATGTATATATACCAAGGAGATCTAGTCTTAGGGGCATCATATCTCATCTTCTACATTCAATATATTGTAAAAGGAGGCTTCCCCCTCAAAGTGGAATGTTACACATTGATTTTTTTATCATTCTCAAGGCGTTGGTTTATAACATTTGGTATCAAGGAATCAATTCTAGGGTTTTGCTTATTTAAGCGAGTCATCTTGGAATTTTTGATATAACATTTTTTTGGGGGTGCCTTAGAAAATGAAATTTGGATTTTAATTAAAATTCATATCAAGGTACCTATGATAAAAAAATTCAGGTTTTGGTTCATTATAATATTGTAGATATGTATGTGGAAGATGGAGTTTTTGACTTATCTTGAACTTAGTTTTAAACGAGTCATCTTGGGATTTTTGCTATAACTTCTTTTCTGAGAAGTTTCAGATAGCGAAATTTTATGGAGACTCACTATACATTTCATAGTACATGTGGTAAAAAATTTAGGTTTTGGGTCACTATAATTTTTGAGAAATAGTCCATGAAAGACAAGGCTTGTGACTAATCCTGAAATTTGTTTTAAAATAGTCATCTTGGCATTTTTGATGTAACTTCTTTTCTGTGATGTTTCATACTCTCAAATTTTCAGAACCGTAAGGACGCATAGAGATTTACATGCGAAACAATTATCAAATTTTGAATCATTATAATTTGTGAGATATATCTTGTGGACGTTGGGTATTTTTACTAATCATGAAATTAGTATGAAACAAGTCATTTTGGTATTTGTGCTATGACCTTTTATCAGTAAAGGTTCATACTGTGAAATTTTCAGGAGTTTAAAAATGTATATCAGGGTACTACAAATCGAAATTTTAAACTCATAAGGGTTCAAAGTTCAGAGATATATCAAGAGAAAGGTCAATCACACACCCATACTCCAAATTAAGGGTTTGAAAGGTACGTAGCTTACAATTGACATAACTTTTGATTGGAAGACTTGTTTTTGGTGATTCAAAATATGTGATATAGATAAAATAGAGGATTATTATTATTGTTATCCCACATGGCTCCAAAAAGAATACCAACACCAAATAAACCCTCAAAAATCTCACACAAGACGTCGAAAGAAAATAAAGATTTTGAAAATAGGTTATCCCAATTAAAGAACCACGTTGATTGAATGAGTGGTAGTATGTTGAAACTAGTGGATTTATCACATCCTTAGGAATCCCTAAAAAGGGAAAAAGAAGATGGATGAAAACAAGAATGACATGAAAAATGAGATGGATGAAAATAGGAAAGAGTTGCAAAAGAAGATGGAAGAGAAGATGAATGAAAATTGGGAACATATGGAAAAGAAGATGAATGAAAATAGTTCACATATGGAAAATAATATGGATGAAAATAAGTATCAAATGGAAAATAAAATGAATGAAATGAAAAAATATATAGAAGTCTTGTTCTTAAAGGGGATCCCTAAAAGGGTTATGGAGATCCAAGGAAATCCCGAAAATAAGGAGAACAATGGTGTCAAAACTCAATCACATATCGGAAGTATTTTATCAAAATTGGGGAGCACAAATACTGAATTTTAGAATCATCCATTACTTCAAGATCCACATCATCAAGATTTCAATGTGGCACCAAGGAACTACTTCATTCCGAAGATCAATATAAGAAAGTTTGATGGTAAAGATTTTATAACATGGATATTCCAGATGGAGCAATTCTTTGATCTACACCAAATGCCAATATCACAAAAGGTACCTATTGCATCCTTGTATTTAGAAAATGATCAATTTGTGTGGTATCAATGGCTTTATGAAAGAAAAAAGAATTATATTATCTCTTGGTCCATTTTTATGAATGAATTGATATCACATTATGGGGCTATTAAGAGCAATACATTCTTTAGTTAATTGATAAATCTTTGACAAAAGGTCCAATGACATAGCACGTTCAAAATTCCTAAAAACTCATTATCAGGGTAAAGAACTTTCTTGAGGATAATTTTTGATATCTGTTTATGGGCACTTTAAAGGAGAAAATTCAACATGAGGTGAGTTTCTTTGAACATAAATCCCTAGAGCCAACTTTCAGTATGGCAAGAAAAGTGGAAAACAAAAACATGGCTACTAGAAGAGTGACCATTGATAACTATAGAGAGCACCAAGTTCCCTCTTCTAAACCGACAAGGTTCACACCTCAACAAATGGATGAAAGAAGATCAAAGGGACTATGTTTCAATTGTGACACCAAGTACAATAAAGGGCATAAATATAGTGAGAAGAAATTATCCTACGTTGGTTGTGAAGAGGAAGAAGGTCAAGAATTGAAACCATCATAAGAGATATATCTAGAAGAGACCACTCCAACAATATATTGTCATGCATTAGACGCCATTAGTACTCCAAAAACCCTCAAGATACAAGGATACATCAAAAAGAAAAAGGTAACAATATTGATTGATTATGGTAGTACCCATAATTTCATCAATTACAAATGAACAAAAGATCTCAATTGCTTTGTATATCCAACACTAGAGTTTCAAGTAATGATTGTAGATGGAGGTACCATAAATTGTTCTGGGAAGTGCCACAGTATTAAGCTCAACATAGGGGAGTATTTTTTGTATAGTCCCATGATTTCCACCCAAATGGGTGGTGTTGATGTTGTATTAGGGATCCAATGGTTACAATGATTGTGATCAGGGGATCAAATTTTGCTCAATTTTCAAAGTGCTCGGAATGTGACGAAAACAGTGCCATTGCGTCCGTCTCGTCTTCCTGATTCCGACGGTATATTTACTTTCGCAAACGGAGTCCGTATGGAGGAGATATCGCGATCTGTCCGCCAAGCCAAACATGCAAAATTTTTGCGTGCTGACTGTACCTGTCCGTATAGTCCGTACAGTGACGTGGCAGGGTCGTACAGACCGTATGGTGATGACATGGCAGTTGTTGTTTGGTTGGTTTCTGGAGAATCGGTGGACGACACGTGTCTTGTAGTTGGCGAATAATGTGAGGACACGTGGCCCAATCCATGGGCGCCACGTGTCCCTCATTTATTGGCTAATTGGTTCTTATACAAAATGTATTGGGGGCCGCAGGGTTCGACCCCCGGACCTCCCCCAACACCAACGATTTCATAACACTCCGCTATCCAACTTTCCCGTCGATGTTCATTGAATATGATGTGAACGCGCTTATATTTAAAGTCGTGTGTTGTAATAATTGGAAAGGGGGGCGGGCCGGGGCTTAGCCCCGACCCATGGTTATTTGTATTACATGTGACCGGGCTTCGACCGTTGGCGCGTGGTTTCACACCACATAATATATATGCGTAGATTTATGTAATAACAAACCAAAGTTTAAACCAAATATTTGTATGTGCGCGGGGTTGGAACATAACCCGTGAGTTTTGTATTTGACCAATGGTTTAAAACGCGTGGTTCCAACGGTTATGGTAGTTTAACTACTATTTCGCCTAGCCCACGGTTCTATGCACCATGTGCCCAAGTGCCGAGGCGGTTAGGGGCTGGCGCGCCCTTAACCGTCCTACGGTTTGTACCGGTGCACGGTTGTGTACGAGACTGAGTTTTTACGCTTAAATGAGCGTGTGAGCCAGGTTTGCTCAAGGAGGAGTGCAATTTGTAGAACCAGAGACAACAAGCTTGGAGAAGGAGACTTCCAGGAGGCCTATCTTTCTCATTTTTCGACCGTTTCAGGTGCCGAAAGAGCCCAGACAAGGGTTTTGGGACGCTGGGAAGCCATTGGAGCAGTCGGTTTGTCATTTTGAGCATTGTAAGGCATGTTTTTTAGCACTTTGAGCAATTTAATAATAATGATCCATAGGAAGTTGGACTAGGAGATGTAGCCCGGAGAGGGGTGAACTCCTTTATCAAGTTGTTGTGTTTATGTGCTGATGTTCATTGTTTATGCTGGTGTCTATGTGTATTTCACATAAGTAATCCTTAATTTATGTGTTGCAAATTGATTCTGTTGCTTTAAACACATAACATTTCACTTGCAATAATTATTCAAGTTTTTCAAGTCTTCTTCATTTTTAGATCAAGTTGGTATCAGAGCACTGGTTTTGAAGACTTGATTGCTTGCAAGTTTTGTTTCTGATGCTCACAAGGTTGAAACTCACAAGAGGAGAAGGTCAACTTGTGGAGCCAAGTTCTTATCCAACGAGGAGGAAGCAGTTTCATTCACCGCAAGTTGCAGAGAGACATTCGCCAAGCATGGCACATGCAGAAGATCATGAACGTGTTCCGAATGAAGAAGAAGACTTCAGGCAGACTATCATACAATTGAGAGATATGATGAAAGTCATAATGGAACGGACCATTATGAAAGTGCTCGGAATGCGACGAAAACAGTTCCATTGCGTCCGTCTCGTCTTCCTGATTCCGGCGGTATATTTACTTTCACAAACGAAGTCCGTATGGAGGAGATATCGCGATCTGTCCGCCAAGCCAAACAGGCAAAATTTTTGCGTGCTGACTGTACTTGTCCGTACAGTCTGTACAGACCGTACGGTGATGTGGTAGGGCCGTACAGACCGTACGGTGATGACATGGCAGTTGTTGTTTGGTTGGTTTCTAGCGAATCGGTGGACGACACGTGTCCTGTAGTTGGCGAATAGTGTGAGGACACGTGGCCCAATCCATGGGCGCCACGTGTCCCTCGTTTATTGGCTAATTGATTCTTATACAAAATGTATTGGGGGCCGTGGGGTTCGACCCCCGGACCTCCCCCAACACCAACGATTTCATAACACTCCGCTAGCCAACTTTCCCGCCGATGTTCCTTGAATATGATGTGAACGCGCTTATATTTAAAGTCGTGTGTTGTAATAATTGGAAAGGGGGGTGAGCCGGGGCTTAGCCCCGACCCATGGTTATTTGTATTACATGTGACCGGGCTCCGACTGTTGACGCGTGGTTTCACACCACATAATATATATGCGCAGATTTATGTAATAACAAACCAAAGTTTAAACCAAATATTTGTATGTGCGTGGGGTTGGAACATAACCCGTGAGTTTTGTATTTGACCAATGGTTTAAAACGCGCGGTTCCAACGGTTATGGTAGTTTAACTACTATTTCGCCAAGCCCAAGGTTCTATGCGCCATGTGCCCAAGTGCCGAGGCGGTTAGGGGCTGGCGCGCCCTTAACTATCCTACGGTTTGTACCGGTGCGCGGTTGTGTACGGGACTGAGTTTTTATGCTTAAATGAGCGTGTGAGCCAGGTTTGCTCAAGGATGAGTGCAATTTGTAGAACCAGAGACAACAAGCTTGGAGAAGGAGACTTCCAGGAGGCCTATCTTTCTCATTTTTCGACCGTTTCAGGTGCCGAAAGAGCCCAGACAGGGGTTTTGGGACGCTGGGAAGCCATTGGAGCAGTCGGTTTGTCATTTTGAGCATTGTAAGGCATGTTTTTGATCACTTTGAGCAATTTAATAATAATGATCCATAGGAAGTTGGACTAGGAGATGTAGCCCGGAGAGGGGTGAACTCCTTTATCAAGTTGTTGTGTTTATGTGCTGATGTTCATTGTTTATGCTGCTGTCTATGTGTATTTCACATAAGTAATCCTTAATTTATGTGTTGCAAATTGATCTTGTTGCTTTAAACACATAACATTTCACTTTCAATAATTATTCAAGTTTTTCATCAGATTGGGAATAGTGGTACTTAATTTTCAAGATCTTTTCATGAGATTTCCTTTAGATGGAAACGAAATTGAGCTTAGAGGTATCCAAGGGAAACCCTCTAAGGTGGTAAGCTACAATAGCATGACAAAATTACTCAAAAAGGGACACGATGGTGTAATTGCACACTTGTGCTCACTTGATGTTCAAACATCTATATCTTCTGCTCCATTAGATCTCTAAATAGTTATCAACAACCATTCCAAGGTATTTGGTGAAATGCCCAAGGGTCTTCCACTTTCTTGAGATCAAGGCCATGCTATTCATTTACAACCAGGAAGTGTACCGCCTAGCATTAGGCCTTACATGTATCCATATGCATAGAAGAGTTGTTGATTTTTCAATAAGCTAGTCTTAAGCATGAAGTTCATTCCATTTTAGCATTTTACTTAAACCATAGACAATTTGCAGCAACCAAGAAGAAACACCATGCGCAAGTACACAAGTAGTATCCTGGGAAACCCTTATCAACAAGGGAAGAAAACCCAACCAATCCTTTGCTATATTCTTCAAGAGAAATACCTTCACCACCAAGAAAACCTAGCACACAAAAGGGTGCTCACAAACCCTAGAAGACTAGTGCCCAAGAGAGGTGCACACTTTTCCCAAGTAGATGTACTTGCTGAAATTTCCAAACTCACACAAAAGATATGATTCCTCAATGGGGAATTTACCTTTACTTATATTAGACTTGACCTGTCAAAATAAGTGTTTATTGGCACAACAAGGCCGACCTCTCTATCTCATAATATAATTAATATTAACCAGATTAATTATCTTTTACATTAATTATCAATTAAATTAAGGTGGGGCCGACCTGTACCGTTTACATTACAATTAGGGTTACTGGCAGGTCTGACTCTTGAACAATATAGAAAGAATCTCATACACCCACTAGTGCTCATCCACTAGGGGAACATCCATAGGGATGTCCATATCTCCGGCTTACTACATTACACAGAAGAACCACTTCTTCACTAGTGCTCAACCACTAGGATCATGTTCACTTGTGCTTGTCCACAGGCACGTCCACTCAACATATCTTCTTTCCCACTGCATTACACAAGAGATTCATATGGAGTTTCATCATCAACTCTCTGCTCAGAGGAGGCTAATACATCATCTTCATTTATGTCTCATGACGATGCACCCAACACTTTGTGATTTCACACGTTCACCTTATGCTCATCCACAGGCACGTCCAACTCTGCAGATCTCCTTTCTCACTGCGTTACACATGAGAATCATCTGGAGCTCTTCTCAACTCTCTGTAAGGAGGAGGCCATCTCTACATTCCAGCTCTGTCTCAGATAGGAACCACACACCCCTCTCAGGGGCTCTCTTTCAGGTTTGTGTCCTGGGGAATGTCTCACATAATTGCAATCATCAACAAGAGTGAGATTGAGCGTATGATCCAAGAAATGTTAGAGGTCGAAATCATTCTACCTAGCTAAAGTTATTTCTCTTCACCCACGGTGATGGCTACAAAAAATGATGGTTGATAGTGTATGTGTTGAGATTATAGACAACTCAACATAATGACCATCAAAGATAAGTTTCCTATTCCTTTCATTGATGACTTATTAGATGAATTGCATGGAGACAAATTCTTTACTAAGTTGGATGTTCGTTCAGGATATCATAAAATGATAATGAGGCAATAAGACATTCCCAAAACAACTTTTAGAACAAATGAAGGTCATTATGAGTTTTTGGTTATGCAATTTGGACTTAATAATGCACCTTCAACATTTCAAAGCTCGATGAATTTTATTTTCAAGCCCTTCCTTAGAAAATTTGTGTTAATATTTTTTGATGACATACTAATCTCCATCAAATCTAGGGAAGAGCATGTACACCATGTTGACAGAGTATTACAACTATTGGAAGAGCAACAACTTTATGCAAAGCCTTCCAAGTGTGACTTTGGGGTTCAAGAAGTGGAATATTTGGGTCATATTGTATCTCATGAAGTTGTAAAAGTGGACCCTAACAAAATTAAAGTTATGAGGGAATAGCCAATTCCCAAAAAGTTGAAGAAACTTATTGGATTCTTTGAATTGATAGGCTATTACCACAAGTTTATTAAGAACTATGGTCAAATAGAAACACCTCTAAAAACATTATTAAAGAAGGAATCATTTTCTTGGACTCAAGCAACAACCAAATCTTTTGAAAAACTTATGGAGGCTATGTGTACAACTCTAGTCCCAACCACACGTAACTTTACAAAAAAGAGGTATGCAAGATCATTCAACAACTACAAGAGGACCCCAATTCAATAGATAATTTTGTATGGAATAATGATTTTCTATGGTATCATAATCACCTATATTTATGTAAGAATTACCAACTCAAACAGAAGGTCCTTATGGAATCAAACACTTCTCCTATAAAAGGACATTCAAGATTCTTGAAAACATACCACGAGATCAAGAAGGATTTTTTCTGGGAAGGTCTTAAAATTGATGTTCAAAAGTTTGTGTCTGGCAAAAGAATAAGGGAGAGACAATCAAGATGCCATGTCTCCTATAACAATTAGCTATACCAAGTCAATGTTGAGAAGAAGTTTCAATGGAATTTACTACATGTTTACCCAAATCCAAAGGAAAGTATATCATCATGGTAATAGTGGATCGAATGACAAAATATACCCATTTTTTTCCTCTCCATCTTATCCTTTTAAGGCAAGTACAATAGCCACAACATTCATGGAAACAATTCAAAAGCTGCATGGAGTCCCCAAGATTATTGTAAGTGACATAGATCCAATTTTCACTGGAAATTTTTGGGCTGAATTATTTTCTTGTTTAGGTACTCAATTGGCTCACAACTCATCTTACCATGCTCAATCCTATGGGAAAATTAAGATTGTGAATAAATCTCTAGAAGGATATATTTGTTGCTTTGCATATGATAAACAAACATAATGGGTCAAGTGGTTGCCCTTGGCGGAATGGTGATACAAAACATGCTTCCATACTTCATAAAAAATGTCCCCCTTTATGGAACTTTATGGATATTATCCTCCATGCATTACATCACCCTTGAAAGGGAACACAAAGGTTCAAGCAGTGGAGGACCACATAGGGAACCAAAAAGGGTTCTCAAACTATTGAAGGACAACTTGGTTATGGCACAAAATAGGATGAAACAACAAGCAAATCAACATCGTAGTGAAAATGAATTTGAAGTGGGGGATTGGGTATTTATGAGGCTACAACCATATATACAGATGTCCCTCAAGTAACAAAAGAAGGAAAATAAATTAGCACCCAAATATTATGGCCCCTATAGGGTTTTGCAAAGGATTAGAATTATGGATTACAAATTGGAGTTGCCTACATATGCACGTGTACATCTAGTCTTCCATGTTTCTTACTTAAAGAAGGTCATCAACAACAAGATCCTAGACCAAACCGTTTTACCAGAGATTAATAAAGAAGGGAAAATCATACTAGAACCAGAAAAAAAAATCCTTGAAACAAGGATTAAGCAGTTGAGAAGTTGAGCAATTACATAGTACCTCGTCAAATGTAAGAACCTACCAGTGGAAGAGGCAACATTGAAAGATGAGCTCTTCTTGCAGAAGCACCCGTGGTAAGTCAAGTGTTGAGGACAACACTTGTTTGAAGGGAAGGAGCATGTTAAAACCTAGAAAAATCCCCATGTTATGTGATGAGTGCTTAAATTGGCATACTTTTAGCACCCATCTAATACATTTTTGTTTACCATTTTCCATTGATCACTTCATTTTTTATACTTTCCTTATCCAATTTTTCCTTACTTATCATTAATGTACGAATCTTTCCCCGTATGCCATTTTTACTCTATTCTTGCATATTTCATAAAGGAACTTGCTACTTTCATGTTCTAATATTGCTACACATGAGTAATACAATGGATGCAACTCCTCACAGTGGCTACAATACCTCTCTGTTGCAACTCCAAGCACACACACAATAGGAGACAAGTAGATGACTACAAGAGGAATCAGTTTTCCTACCAAGTCAACACACACCCGATCTTCACTAAAGTTTGGAAAAATCAATGTAATTGGATGAAAAGTCGGATTCCCATGGTTTTCCATCCATCTCTTTGTATAATTTTAGACATTAGTCATATTGTATAAGAACATTAGCTTCCACAGAGCTGACAGAGAGGAATAATTATTCTAGCAATAACATTTTGTTGTGATTGTAACTTTCAGACTTCTATAATACAATTTTGTTTCTTCTTCGTGCTCATGTAATGGTGTGTTGAACGATCATGCTATTTTGATTTCATAGCTTAGTACCTTGTCTAAGGGGGTAGGGCCCCATCCTTAGTTAGGTACTTCCTGTATATTAGCATAGGATTTTATCTTTCAATTATGTTTATTTGCTTTAATAGTTATTCCATTTATCAGTTTGTTGCAATTCTAGATTTCATAAAACAACAATTACAATTCGTGTGTGGTTAATGTTTAATTTCTTGTTGTTGGGAGTTCTTCAATTCTAAACTGCAATTCAACATTCATTCAATTTCTATGAGTTTATAATCGCAAACGTTACTATGGATCTAGTAACTACAATTCACATCGTCGTAATTCATGTCGTGTTGGAACTCGCATCATTGCCACTTGCATTGTTGTGACTTCTTTTGTGTCGCAGCTCCATTGTTGCAACTCTGCTTGCAACTGCACCTTTTTTTATTGCTTTCTAATTTGTGATAGCTTTAGTCTTCAATGTTTTGGGATGGATATTATATTGGATTGTTGTCTAATTTGCAAACACGTAATTGTTACAACAAAACATGATCTTCATTATACTTGAGCAAGTCACCAGTAGATCATAGTGTATATTTAATTTGTGCAAGTGTGATTTCAATTTGTGCAAGTGTGATTTCAATTCCCGCAAGTGAGATTTCAATTTGTGCAAGTGTGATTTCAATTTTTGCAAGTGTGATTTTATTCCCACAAGTGTGATTTGCTTTCTGCAAGTGTGATTTCAATTCTAGAAGTGTGACTTCTCTTTCCTGCAAGAGTGATATTCACTTTTTTCTGCAAATCAGGAAATAGTCTAGTTTGGTGACATAATTAAGTGTCTTGAACCCTTGATTTGTGACATTAAAAGTACTACAACTCTCTAGAAAAAACAACACTACACTTGCATATATGGTGCATGACAGTTCGTAAGTAAGATACGACCTTGGATTGATAATTAAATGAACAACTCTTCGGTTTCTTGCTAACTAATTAGAAAGTAATTGAAAATTATGTCATTGTGTATAAAACCCCTTATTAAGCCCCTTGTTGTATTATTATATTTCTAGTGTTATATTTGTATGTAGGATAGAACCCTTCATCGCATCCTTTCATTATAATTGTACCCTTTGTCTCCTATATATATACCAAGGAGACCTATTCTTAGGGGAATAATATATCATTTTGTAGATTCAATATATTGTAAAAGGAGGTTTCCCCCTCGAAGTGGATTGTTACACATTGATATTTTATCATTCTTAAGGCACTAGTTCATAACATAAATTGAAAGGTTATGTAAGGATTGTGCACCCATAAGATGCGGATAATAATCCCATAGAGGCATGGCCTTGATGTGAATGCTCACTAAATATAAATTTCATGGAAGAATTAGGTGTCTCGATGGGTGTAAGGCGGAGATGTCGAACTGATAATAACATGGTGCCATGATTTTTATCTTTATATTTAATGTACAGACCATATAAGAAGTAGACTATTAATATGCAAGCCCTGTCTTCAAAAAGTTGAACCTAGGACAAGCTACAACTCTACCAACTAAGAAAAGAACTTGTCTTTGGGGAATTTGAATAATGCTTGGGGACCATAGCAGGAATATCACAAAACTACAAGCAAACACATATATGGGTGTCCTCTATAAATTTAACTATTGAAAAAGAATGATGACAAAGTTTGATTTTGGTATAAACCCATTGGCAAAAACATTTTATTTCAAAGAGTGCAATGGGTGCAAGTATCAAGTGTGGATACTCATCACCACCACTATGGATCCATAAATTTTTGCAACTACTCCGAAGCAAAAACTAGTCTATGAAGGATCTCTACAAGGGAAGAGTATGAGTGTGCAATGTGCACTGTGGTGTGGGTGTGTACTTACCAAATAACCATCCAGTGTCCAGGAAATGATATCCCATTTTATAGTTATAATGTTGTTATGATCAAGTGTATCATATGCCCCTACATAAACAAAATCTCACTTCAATAAACATATTGTAAAAGAGAGCCCTAGATATAAACTCTAAAGAAAACAATCTCAATATCTTATAAACACATAATGAATACATCCGTTGTAGAGCCTTTGTATCTAATATCTAGCAATATTTTGCATTCAATTGAAAATAAAAGAGGTCATATAACATTTTTTTAAGAAAAATGAGCACTGTAATGAAAATAAAAAGGTATGATGAGAATTTGAATGAAAGTGAAAAGGTTTGATGAGCAATGGCGAGATAGATCATTATCCCTAAAGAAAAAAATACAATCAGAAAAATTAGTTGCATTGAAATGTGGGTTGGATTAAGAACCTTATCTGTGGGGTATAATGCAAATGCTATAATTAGTGTTAATCCAACAAAATCCCAAATGTGAAGAACCAATGAATCTAGACCCTCAAGTTGGTATTGGCATTGGAGAGCCCCGTGTTGTTGATTTCTCTTGCTGATCACCTCACTTGAATTATCTAGAATGTTGCTCAATGGCCAAATCCAAATCCAAATCCAAATCAAGAATTTATTCTTCTTGCACAAGGAAGAAAAATATTTCCTGAGGTCTCTTCTCTCCCACTCTCCCTCAAAATATAAGCATGTTGTGCTACCAACGAATCCATAGGCCTACATTTTTGCAATGCAGCTACCATTACTAGTGGACAAGAGGACGTTTGGTGGATTCCGGTTGCTTCTTTAACCATGGTTAACAACAATGAATCTCTTTTGTTGATTACTTATATCACGTGATTCCATCTTAGTTTGAGAGGGTCCATTTAATTCCTCCTCTGTAGTCTAAATAATTTCAAAATTCATACTCTAGTCGTAATATTATTTCCTTCTAGGTGCGATCGCAATAGAAGTGTTATGTCAAAAGAATTTTAAAAAGAGTTCTATTACCCATGTCAGAATTCTATGATAAAATTAGTTAGAATGTTCTCAGGTTCTCAGCCCCACTCCTTCGATTGAAGGTCGTAATTGTTATTTTATAAAATTGTCCTTCTGCCACAACTAGCCATTGTTCATCGTATGATGCATGTGTTTTATTAAAAAGTCTTAAATCTTAATTTTGTTTTTCATTCTATTGAAAGTGTTGTCACCATCGTCCCTAAAAAAAATGGGGGTGAGAAATTTTCATCACTGGAAAACTCATCGTCCCTAATATTTACTAACTTGATTTTTTATTAATGGAAAACTCCTCACATACCCGAAAATGATATCGGTAGATTTTTTTCGGGATTTACCAAAATACAAATCTTATATGTGGTAATTTTAAGTTTTTTTTTTCAAAAAAATGTCACGTCAAGGTAGGGGTATTTAGTCACATCTACCTTTGCGAGCCATCACAAAATAGAATTCAAAATTTTAAAAAATATGAAAAATATTTTTCAATTAAAAAAAAAATCATTTTAATAAAAAAAAATCATTTTAATAAAAAAAAATTAAAAACTTTATGAAACTTTGAGATTTTTTTTTTAACACAATCGATTCAACTCTGTATCGATTGCTATAACCCTTGCTTTGGAAAGGACTAATAATAATAAAAAAACATTTAAGTTTAATTAATATCTTAATTCAAAACAAAGTATGCTTTGCAATTTGATACTAATGACGTGTAAAATAGAGTATTCCTAATAAACTAAAATGAAACAAAAGTTGACATTTATAATGTAAAAATGAAAAAAAGTTTACCATAGTGATTAAAAAACACACATAACATAAATTAAATTAGCATAAATCCATCTTAACCGAAATCTTTGAAGCACATAAAACTTTACTATTCCATTTCTTTTTTATCCTTTTTATGTTTAATAAATCCAAAGTTAAGATGAATCTAAATAGTATGTCCAAAATTGAATGAAAAATGTAGGTTTGCTTTGTATATGAAGTAGATTTTACAAATTGGAAATATATGGTTCAATATTCAAGCAATTTATTTTTTGTAATAAATACCCTAATAGCATCCAAGATTTAAGCAATTGATTTTTCTAATGAATACCCTTTGGGTTTGTATTGAACAGAATATAGATAACATAAATAATTTAGTTGTTGAATAATACATTGAGTGTGCTTTAGAGTGCAGGGTTTTTCTCCCGAAAGGGTTTCCCCCAAGAAATCGTTTTGTAATGGTTGTATGTTTTCGTGTTATTTATTGTTGCAACCATGTTTATTTAATTTTTGCACATTCTTATCTCATTTATTAGTGTAGAAAGTGCATTTCGCACCTCAACTTATTTTAAATTATCTACTTGTATCAATTGATAAGTTTCCTCAACCCCTTTTTACCAAGTGTGATGGAAAATACCACCAACTTCAACCCACAATCATAGAGTTTTCAACACTCTGTCGCAGTCAATATTTGAGCTACTTGTCTGGCCTCAGATCAACACGAACATGCACTCAAATTTTCCTTTTTATACAATGTTGAATTGTGCTCTGTCATACATAACTCTGCGTGGAATCACCACTATGCCAACATACCTCTATACAAAAGCAACAATGAACAATGTTGATGAAATCTTTTGCAAACAATTCTGCGTGAAATTCAACAAATAATGTGGGTGTGTTGCAGGTCTCTCTATACACGGAAATATTGCAATCACATAAATTCGTCACTCTGCCAAGATAACTTATACATAGAGTTTAACTATTCAAACACACTGTGTGACAATGAAAACACACAACACGACAACACCACACACTTTTTTTCTTTCTTTTTATCAACCAAGGAGTAAATTTACATAGGAAAACTCGTTCCTTCTTGGTTTCTTGGACCCGTGTGATCCACACTTTTACATATCCAATATCACACACTCGCTAATGTATGCCTCTTACAAATCATTCGATATATCTCGATCCCTAGGACAACTCACAGACAAATGAATCTCGAGTTATCTTAACAAATTCCTAAACAAGAGATCTGTTCCTAATATTTAGCAATAGATTTAACACCTATGACAAAAAACTCGATATCTAATCAAACAAACTCAATGAAAATGTCTTCTAGAGACATTTCGTAATTATTACAGATATAATAAAACAAATTAGTGAACCAACTCCCTTGGTAAATGTCTTTGATCCTTGAGATCAATTCTAGAATTTGTTGTCAGATGCTCTTGCATCAGACTCCTCGGGAAGAAAATAATTATTCATCAGGTCTTCAAGGTCTGCACCGTACTTGGAAATTTCAATTGTTGTCATCCAAGTAGCATCCTTTTTTGGTTGACCTTTCCATTTGACCAAATACTGGAAATATTTTGTCTCTGGTTTTCTTCAGTAGTTTCATATCCAATACTATCTTGATATCCTTTTGCACTGCTTTGGGTAGTTGTTCTTTCCATCCTACAGTATGATATTAATCACTTACATGTTCATCTATTGAAACATCCTCTATCTCCTTGAAGGGATACAAATCTGCAACATTAAATATTGGAGAAATTCCAACACCACTTGGAAGTTTTATTTCACATGCATTAGAAGAAAATTTCCTTAAAATTTTACATGGTCCAATATTTTTAAGCTTTAATTTGTTATAAGTCCCTACATGAAACCTCTCTTTCCTCACATATTCCATGACAAAGTCATCAACCTCAAAATCCATTGGTCTTCTCTTCATGTCTTCTCTCTA
>ML817845.1:30155-42006 GCA_009831015.1 Picea engelmannii | reverse complement strand
AACAAGAAGGGCAGAAATTGCAACTTGTAATTGTTGTAACTATTCACTCAAACCTCAGATTGAGGCATGCATATAGTCATAAGAAAAGTATTGCAAAGAGGAATGCATCTAAGGAATCATATTTTTAATTTGGTGCATTGTTTCCTTCATCAATTGGGATAAATAATGGCATATAACATTAATTGACAAAATTTCTATACTATGCATAATTCTAACAAAAGTGGTTACTTGCACATGGTGCAAAATTAGAGGTATAATCAAGTAGATTCCAGCCTAGGATTGAATATCAAAGTAATGGAAACATGGAAGAGCTTGTAGAAATTGGTTGAAGCAATAAAGAGCTACAAGACAAGTAACATAAAGTGGAATTGGATTCCAAGAGCCATGTAATTACTTGATGTGAAGATTTTTCCAAATAGTGTCAAAGTTTTAAGAAACCTTCCCAATGATAGAGGTGGGTGCCAAAGGTGATTGTTGTGTAATTAAGATTGTATATTATTAGGGTAGTACCTATGCATAATCCTGGAGGCACACTAGAAGTGCAATATTTTTGACACATAAACAAAGGTTAAGCTTACTAATTGGTCATTGCCATTAGGCAAAAGAGCACTCTGCAGAGAGTGGTGTGTGAAAAAGGATTTCTAGAAAGATGATAAGATTACACCACTAAGCATTATGTGGATATATTCTAGATTAATCCCAGTGTCTGTTGGATAGGAAAGAGGTCAATCTTGCTGCAAGAAGAGGAAAAAGGACATCATGAGATGAGGTGTGACTCATGAAGTGGAAGAATCATCTCTGAGTGCAAGGAGAAGGGATTGTTAGATGTGATCTAGAAACTATTGTCTAAAAGTACACAAGCAAGAAAGTTGCCTCTATTATCAAAGTGCACGGAAAAAGCAAAGTACAGGAGAAATGGTGGAGTGTAGCATTCCATTCAGAGCCGAGTGGTCAAGTAGTGCTTCACAATGAATCACTTAATGGAAGAAAAAAAAATGAAACTTAAAATTGAACTAAGCCATGGATGGCAAGGAATATTAGAAAGATGACATAAAAGAAATATTTTGAAATATCGAAATGTCAATCAATGATAATGGTGTTTCAAGACTAGTGTGGCCAAGGAAATGGAGGTGGTTAATTAGATTGCAATGTTAATATTCATCTAGAGTAGTGCATGTTACAACACTATGAATATTAAGAATTATAGCCCAAAAGATATTGGGATAGTATTCTTTACATAAAGGAAGCAATTGTAAGATGAAATCACTCGTGGACCTAGTGGCTGGAAATGCAGAATGACCAAGTAAGGCTTGGCTAGCAGAAGTAGAATAGGGGCCAGTTGTGCACAGTTGAGCAGGCAGTGCACAAGGTAGCGAGAATTCAGTGACAATAGTCTACAATAACAATCAAATAATTTAATTAAAACTAAAATAGATATGCATTGGAGTGCATGATATAATTGGTCATGATGCATAGAATAAAAATAGAGCGCATGTGCATAAGATAGGCATGAAAAAAATGCTTGGTGCATATTGATGCGCATTTGTGCATGTAGACATGCATGAACATTGTTGGTGGCATGATTATAGACTAAGAGTAGATTGCTGATCTATATATATATATATATATAATGATGCTATATATTTGAATAAAACTAATGATTGATGGTGTATCTAGGAAACCTGCTTACAACCTTATGATATTGTTTCTTATGGTATCCATCCATAACGAACACAAAACGAGGATGGTGGGAATGTTGATCAAGAGATTGGAAAAAAGAGTCTATGGGCTTCTATAAAGTACCAGCTGATCAGGGAGCATCAAGTAAATTGATGACAACCGTACATGTATGAATTTGGGGTTGTTATGACATATAATTGTTGAAGGGAATTGAGGTAAGAATTCCCTCAGTTGAATATAAAAATTTGAATTGATGTAAAGACATGAGGCCTTGAGTATGAAAATAATATTTTTTGTTTGAATGCATTTATGGAAAACTAATTGCATATTGTGTTATGTTGGTTATGAGGTCATAACCGAGTTATGTCAGGAGACATTACTCTTGTTATAGGAATGCATACCAGTAATGTTATTCATGTGTGAGACCATGATGGGAATGGATATGGAAATGCTATAGTGTCATCCAAGTGTATAACAGTTTTCCCCTACGTAACTGAAGTTTGGACTACAACCTTTTTGCATACTCTAAATAACACTAAGGGATGATGTTCCTAGTGTTGTGTTTGGGTTGAATAGAAAGGAATCCAAAGGATCAGACCGGTTGTGGGGAAGAGATTGGATGGGGTACTGATGCATGGGCTATACCTTCCAACTCACATGGTGAATACATGACATGAACATATGGTATTCCAGAGTCAATGTAGGGATGCATTGTGTAGATGGAGCCATGATTATTGGCATAATTGTTTTACTTATTGGTAAATTTTGATTGCATTATGAAAAGATTGGTGTGTTGATAATGCGTATACATTGAATGATAGTTCTATTCTAGATAATATGATTAATGGATTAATTATGTTTTTAATATGAATAATAGTTGGAAGTGATGGATTTTTTAGATTACTATAATTCTGAAAATCACTCCATGGATTGAATGCAAATATTGTGCATGAGATCTTAACAACGTGTTTGGTTGCAAGAAAATTGAGAAAATTGCAGGAAGAATAGTCTTGGATATGGAAATAATGTAAGCCCATAAGGAAGACTAGTATATACCGCTACAAGAGCCAAACATAATGAGAAAAAATCTCAAGCGTGAGAATTTTTATTTTTCCTGTATAACCAGATTTGAAAAATTTATAATTGGAATATGTTATGATACGCTAACAATTTTTTTGGTTGCAAGAAAATTGAGAAAATTGTAGGAAGAATAGTCTTGGATATGGAAATAACGTAATCCCATAAGGAAGACTAGTATATATTGTTCAAGAGCCAAACAATTATGAGCATAAAACTCATGTTTGGGAATTTTGTTTTCTTGGGTAAAACAGATTGGAAATTTTATAATTAAAAATTATATGATGATGTCCCATATTAACTATATGCATGTGATGCAGATAGGATGATTGCCACGGGTTGTGGATTGCTAATGGAAATCTAGCAGCAAGTTGGCATTTTTTCTTTCCATCCTAAAGTCTGATCTTCATCACTTACAGGTTCATCTATTGAAACATCCTTTGTTTCCTTGAAGGGATACAAATTTGGAACATTAAAGATTGGAGAAATTCCAACACCACTTGGAAGTTCTATTTCATATGCATTAGAAGAAAATTTCCTTAAAATTTTACATGGTCCATTCTTTTTAAGCTTTAATTTTTTATAAGTCCCTACAGGAAACCTCTCTTTCCTAAAAAATGCCACGACCAAGTCACCAACCTCAAAATCTACTGGTCTTCTCTTCATGTCTACACTTTGCTTATACTTGTGGTTGCTCTCTTGCAATTTATGTTTGACCCTTTCCTGCAACTCTTGTATACTCACTGTAAAATCCTCACCATCAACACTTCTCAATTCATGCTTTCCCAAATTCCTTAACTCATACACTACCCTATGATGCATTCCATACAAAATATGGAATGGAATCATCCATGTGCTTCTATTTGGTGAGTCATTATATTGAAACTCATCTTGAGCAAGCATATGATCCCACTTCCTAGATTTCTCATTCACAAGGCTTCTCAAAATATTTTCCACACTTCTATTTACTACCTCGGTTTGTCCATCATTTTGTGGATGGTAGGATGAGATAAAAATAAGATTAGTACAAACATTTTTCCATCGGGTTCTCCAAAAGTGTCCCAAAAATATAGTGTCTCTGTCAGAAACTATACTTTTGGGTAAACCATGCAACCTTACAACCTCTTTAAAGAACAAATTTGCAGCATTTGTCGCATCACTAGTCTTGGTACAAGCAATGAAATGAGTCATTTTTTAAAATATATCGACCACAACATAGATTGAATCATTACCTCTTTGTGTTCTTGGAAATCCCAACACAAAATCCATACTCATTGCATCACATGGCCTATTTGGAATGGGTAGTGGTTGATACAAACCTGTATTCTAACTTCTCCCTTTAACATGCTAACAAATTCTGCACTTCTCCACAAACTTCTTCACTTGATTATGCAAACCTAGCCAATAATAAAAAACATTTACCTAAGTAAAGGTTGTATGTCCAAAATGTCTTGATAGCACTCCACTGTGTTTTTCTTTTATCAGATTCTCCCTCATTGAACACTTTGGTATGCACAATCTATTGTTCTTGAACAATAGTCCTTCTTGTATCATATAGTCCAATCATTGACTTATAATACTAGCAACGTGATTTCCATAAGTTGCACAGGCATCCTTGAAATCTACATCATCTCGATACATTTCTTTTAAACCATCAAAGCCTAAAGTGTTGACTTGAAATTCATGCAAAAGTAAATTAATTCTACTTGATGCATCAACAAATTCATTTGATTTCCCACTAGCGTACTTAATTACAAATGTAAAATTATTTAGAAATTCAACCCATTTAGTATGTCTTTGATTCAATCTTGGTTGACTACATATAAATTGTAATGCATGATTGTCAATGTAAAGAACAAACTCCTTGAGCATAAGGTAATGTCACCATTTCTTCAATGCCTGCACAATTGCATAAAACTCCTTATCATAAGAAGAATACTTTTCCTTTTCCTCATTTAGCTTCTCACTAGAATATGTAATTGGTATTTGCTCCTAGTTCAGGACAAATCCTATTGCAGTCCCATTGGCATCAATCTCAATCTGAAAGAACTTGTCAAAATCTAGTAAATCTAACACAAGTTGTTCAATGATCTTTTTCTTCAAAATATGAAAATTTCGATCAATTGCCATTGTCCATTTAAATGGTTGTTTGTTCTCTTTGATAGTCTCAATGATTGGAGCACAAATCTGGCTGAAATTTCTAATAAATTTCCTATAAAAACTTGCTATTCCATGGAAACTTCTTACCTCAAATGCATTTTTGGGAGTAGGCCAATTTACTATGGCTCAAAACTTTTCTGGATCCATCTTCAATCCTTCTTCAGATATTACAAACCCCAAACATATCGACTCGTCCTTCATAAATCTACACTTATTCAAATTGATCAACAATTTTTCCTTCTGCGGGGTACTCAAAACCATATTGAGATGCCTTAAATTTTCCTCTTTTGTCTGACTATAGATCAGGATGTCATCAAGATAGACTATCACAAACTTTCCAATAAACTCTTTCAAAACTTAATTCATTAGCCTCATAAATATACTAGGAGTATTTGTGAGCCCAAAAGGAATCACCAACCATTCATATAATCCACTATTAGTCTTGAAAGTAGTTTTCCATTCATCCCCTTCTCTAATTCTAATTTGGTGATATCCACTCTTTAAATCAATATTTGAAAAATATTTTGAACCACTCAAACAATCCATCTGTAACATCCCCAGTTCTAATCCTTGTGAATTATAATGTAACTGTCTAAATATGAATTAAGCTGGTGAGCCGATGTGTTTGGGCGAAGAGCCCGTATTGATTTAATGTGGCTATGGCCAAGCAATGTAATATGTGAATTATATTTCAATATTTTAATAATAATATGTGATGCCAGTTGCTAAGGGGACATGGACAAGAGATGGGGGGTGAATTAATCCACAAGAGAGGGAAGTGTCTAGTATAATGGTCGAGAGGGGTCAAAGGGGGAATTACCCATATATATCAATTCAACCCATTTTCTTGAACTTCTTAATTGTATATGAACCTTCTGATTTTTTATTGAGTGTTCCAAAATCCAATCATTGAAACATGTAAGAAGGTGGGTGTGAGTGGTCACATCCTTTTGATTGAGTGTTCCCAAAGCAATTCATCAAATACATGTAAAAGGGTGGGTGTGAGTGGTCAAATCCCATAGTTATTGTGTACATGGGGGTTGAGTACAACCAAATTGGGGAAGAGTGTGAGTCAAGAAAAGAAAGACACAAGAGAGGAAACTCGTATGGGTGGGGGATGACAATTTTTACACAGAATTTTTTAACAGTAAAGTGTGTGCACGCGAAGAAAGGGGAGAGAGAAAGAAAGAGAGTTTGGAGCTGGTGCAACCATGGAGGGAGAACTCTGGAGAGAATTGGAGCTAGAGAACTGAATAGCCAAATTGTCAAGCCTTAAGAGTGAACTCTTGTGTGAGTTTCACTAAAACAATAAGTGTTTGCTATTGGTTTGATAATAGTTTTCCTAGCAACAAGTTCCCTAGAGTTCTCAGCTGAGAGATTCCTAGTTACCTATGCCAGAGATACCCTGATAAATGAATGGCACATTCCTTGGGTTATCCTTGATAAACAGATGGTACATCCCTTGGGTGATCCCTGGTAAACGAATGGTGCATTCCTTGGGTTGGGAAGGTTAGGTGGAACAGAGTTGGTGGAAAAGTTGGTATAGTTATAAGAGAATATCAATTAGGTTATGAGCTTTATGAGCTGCGAGTGGACTGTGAGAGACCACCCTCTTTTGTGGATTACTAGCCTTAGCTTGGGGGTGACTAACTGTTGAGAACTGGAATAGTCAGTCTATGTTTGGGTGGAACATTCGTCCCAAGCAACTGGTTGCACGATTATTGTTTAAAGATAGATGTTTTATCTTGTATTGAGTTATTTACTTGTGTTATTCTCGTGTATGAACTCTGCGTAAATGATAATGACTTATTTGTTATTGTAATGAACGGTTTAGTTGTATTTCATGTTGATTATTAGAATGCTTTACATGCTTTTTTTTTTATGGTTATAGGCAGTAGCTAAATATGTTTTAAATGTGTATTTGTAAGCTAAAAGAAATTGGCTAACAACAAAAGAATTTCTTTAATTAGTAGGAGTTTCATTTTTATGTGTATTCCTCACGTAATGTTGCTTAGTTGGAGGCTAGGTGCATTACACTATGGTATCAGAGTCGTAAGACTGAGATTTTGGTGTGAC
Source organism: Picea engelmannii (assembly GCA_009831015.1). Taxonomy (NCBI): domain Eukaryota; kingdom Viridiplantae; phylum Streptophyta; class Pinopsida; order Pinales; family Pinaceae; genus Picea; species Picea engelmannii. The sequence goes on along the minus strand of ML817845.1, from coordinate 35,013 downwards.
GTGGCCCATCCTGGATGGTTGGGTACGTTACACCATCAAATAATCTATGTGAGGCAATGGAATTATGTACCTTATGGTAATTTTGTTGACTGCTCTAGAATCAGTGCACATGTGCCATCCTCCATCCTTCTTTGGGCTAAGTACTGTTGATACAACACATGGAATCAAACTCTCCTTCACCAATCCTCTATCTAACAGTTCTTGTACATGCCTTCTAATCTCTTCATTCTATTGTGGGGTCATTATGTACATTGCTATTAGGAAAACTCACTCCCATAATTAAATCAATGTGATGGCTAATACTTCTCATAGGAGGTAAAGTATTTAGTAATTCATCAACTACAATATCAACAAATTCATCAAGAGTAACTTTAACTTTTGTAGGTAAATCATCTAGGTCTGTATTGGTGAGTATTACCTTTAGCTTACCAATTAAGGAAAAATGCATCTGTTCTTCTTTTTTGACTTCTTGCAACAGCTCCTTCCCACTTATCAACAGTACATTTGGACCAATTTCTTCCTTGATTGTCTCATCCTTCAAAGGTAACAACACATGCTTGTTCCCATTCTTTTCGAGAGAATAAGTGTTCCTTCTACCATCATGGATGGCTTTCCTGTCATACTGCCACAACCTTCCCAACATAATATGGTAGACATCCATGGACATTATATCACATAAAATCTCATCCTTGTAGCTACCAATCAAGAATTCCACTTTACATTGTTCATTCACCAAAATCTGATGTCCCTTCTGCAACCATTGACACTCTGTAGGGAGTGGGATGTACTAGCCTCTACAATCCCAATTTCTCTACCATCTCTGTGGAAACCAAATTATTTGTGTTACCACTATCAATGAAAATTTTACAACACTTACCACTTGACTTACATATAGACATGAACAAGATTTTCCTTTGAGTTGGTTCATGAACCTCCTTTTCCGCTTTAACCAAAACTCTCTTCAGCAACAATGATTCCCCTACTTATGGAGTTTCTTCTTTTGCTACTGCATTTACATCTTCTTCCTTTATTTTTGCAACATGTTCATTACTCTAATTTGTTTCCTTGTTCTCTCGATAGTTCCATGAAATGTGTCCTATTTTACCACATGTATAACATCTCATTTCTCTGCCTCTTCCTCGGCCTCTTGAGAAAATTATTCTACCTCTTGATTCTCCTCCTCTTGGTGACTAGCTACTTGAACTTCCTGCCTCTTCTTTTGAAGGTTGAAATATCCCACTATTAGATTGTCCTTTGCCTCTTGCTGGAATCCTTCCTCTATTTATCTAGCTCTGCTTTCTAGCCAGCTTCTCTTCCACCTTCAAAGATGCTTGGTATGCATCTTCAACAGTTCTCAAGGAAAAAAGATTGATTTCATCTTGAATTTCATACCTAAAACCATTTATGTATCTCGCAACCTTCTCAACATTTTCTTCAATATGACCATCTCTAATGTTCAACCTATAGAATTCCTCTATGTATTCCTTTACTGTTATAGTTTTTTGTCTAAGGTTTTGCAATTGTCTAAACAAATTTTGTTGATAATCCTTAAGCATGAACTTACCTTTAAATTTGGCCACCATTCTGTCCCAACTCATGATCTTAGTTTTCCTTTTCTCCTTATGTATTCTTACAACTCATCCCACCATAGAGTCACGTGTCCTTTTAGCCTAGTCATTGCATGCTTCACTTTCTTATCCTAATCTACCTCTTCATAATCAAAATATTTATCCATGGAATTTATCTAGTCAAGTAATTCATCAACATTCAAATTACCTTCGTACATGGGCACTTCCATCTTAGGTTTGGTTCTTGTTATCCAGGAAGTTTGGTGCAATGATAGGCGGTTCCCTGGAAATGGACCTCACCTTCTTACGGTTACCTTTGAAAGATGGGACGATGGGACGTCTACTCAATGTACCAATAACTGGGAATCATGTGCAAAATATTGTTCATCCCATAAATGATGACAAAGCGCAGAATGATGTGATACAAACTCTTCAAGAATACTCTCCAGAAGACATGCCCTTTGCAATAGAAGAAGACTTTGATCAGATCGAATGGCCCAAGAAAGAAGAATACCAACTCCTAGAGGAATTCAAGAACAAGGAAGTTGGGACGATGAAGATATTAAAAAATAAAAATGAAGATGACGTACAAATCCGCCCGTCCCAGCAAGAAGTCTTTACAGCAGAAGCCCACCCACCTCCCTCAGTACAGTACACTAGGGTTGTTCAAGAAATTACCAAATACAAAGTCAGAAAGTATAAGGAGGGAGATATGGTATGGATGTGGGATACTCAGAAAGGAGATCCAACTAATGTAAAAGGAATCACGCAGTCATGGCTTGGACCTTTCAAAGTTGGAATGGAATCAGTTGATAACTCATACTATATATCAAGTTTGGAAGGGAGAAGGCACCCATTACCCATCAGTGGGCGCCTCCTCAAACCCCACCAAGGTGGTGGGACCTAACTCCACAGGTAAGTATAGGTAGGTAGGCATTTTCTGTGTATTATACCATTTGCATTTCATGATAGTTTGCTTCCTCACTTGCATATTGATTATTTATTTCAGTTGTATACATATATATTTTGGGGTGGAAATACCACCCCACCTTTGTTACTAATGCCCTTTTCGAGTTTGAGTAGGTCTGCAAGTTGTGCCAGAGATGTTGAGGTTCTCATGCACTCTACGGTGAGCACATGCCCCCGAGTTGGAGCCAAATGTTATCCCCAATTTCTAGGGATAACTAGGAGATCATGTCTCGAGGCCCACAGGTCCTAGACATGGAGTACCGAGAGAAGGATTGACCTGAGCATGGCCCTGGAGGGCCCATATTTCTTCTCCTTCATCAGACTTATCTTGTCAGCAGCAGAAGCATCCATCACCTTCGGCTTGGACTTGCATCGGAGAAGACTCTTGCTCCATGAGGTAATTGGTCCAGGTATCATGGTATGTGTCATTTTTTATCATTATAACCTTTAGATATACATCAAATTCCTTTTGTTTCTGACGACTGCTTGGATCTTACATTGAACCACTTGACCATGGTTGGGGGGACTGACGGGGTGTCCTAGCAAGCTTGTACCCATAGGTTTTGGTTTGCCACTAGCGGAATTTCTAAAGAGCCATCGTCCACTCCATCATATCATCACTTTTACATATTATCTCCCACTCATCTGCCCCATTCCCCTAATCCGGGCATTAGGATGATCTATTTGTGGGGTTGCACCTTATCTCGTGGGAAGAAGGGGCTAAAGGCCCAGAAGGTAAAAGCAGTTGGTAAAAGATAAAAGCCATAAAAAATGAAACCTAGAGATGCCTCACCCAGGGATCCCCGAGAAGGCAATAAAAAGCCTCTCAGCAAGAAATAAGAGGGACCCAAAGAAAAATAACAAAACAAGACCTAGCCAAGAGGATAGGGGGTCTCATCACGAGCTAGCCTATTATGTTCATGGGTACCTAGCAGTATGAGATTGCCATTATCTGGTTACCATGCCAGGGCAGTGACCTTTGGTTGCATGGCCAAGGGAAAGGGGGTCTCATCACGAGCCAACCTTATCATCTCTGTGAAAGTGCTTGTGGGTAACACTATCAGCTCTGGTTACCACGCCAAGGCAGTGTCCTCTAGTTAGACCTTGAAATAAAAATAAAAATAAATAAAGAAAAGAAAGAATAAAGGCAATAAAGGGCTTGGAAAGAATTGCATCCATGACAGGTAAAACTCGCCTTCTACAAAGGCACCCACATGTAATATCATGCATCCCTGTCTTTCACTCTACCCGTATGTCTGGACATCCCTTGACCACATCACCTCATTTTACATGGCTTGGATGATACCGTCTGGAGACTTTCCTTTTCTTATGGATGCTGGCCCAATAGTGTATTTTGTCCTTTTCTTCGGCTTTGTATTGTAGGTCATTGTAATATCTTTGAGATATTCAATGATATATCATGGTTTTTATGCATGTGTTTGATAACATTAATGATGAAACATGATTAACATTGCTATGATCCCTGTGACTGATGAGCCCATGGAGGGCAAAGTTTTTGATGTGTAGGACCATGCCCAACGGACAGGTACTAATTGGACCAGTACACATGGGGAGATGATTAGCTCGGACCTCCATGGGGCTGAAGAGCCCATCAGATGGTTGTTGGGACCCCATTAGGGGCAGATACAGGACAGTGATTGGTTGAGCTCTTTCACATGAGAAGAAGAAGGGTGTTCCATCCAGGACACTTTGGCTAAGCCGAGGCCTAGGGGGTTGACCCTTTTCAGATGGAGTGTTTCCATTTGATGACCAGGACGTCACCCAGGAGGCCTTGACGTCACCCTGAGCATGTGGCAGTTTGACAGGACGGCTGGCACGTGTGGCAGCTTGGAGGAGCCCAGGAAGGGCTAACGTTTGACTTCTGGATGCTAGACTAGCCCCATAAGGGCCTAACGTCTCCCTCAAGAGGGCTTGACGTCTCATATTTTGCTCATTTAGGGTTTTAGAAAACATTTAATGTGAAAACGGTATGATTTTTGGTTTGTAGCCTTGTCGGCTATTTTTAATGACCTAATTTTAATTATAGGTCATGATACACTATATATTGAGGATGTTTTTTCCCTCATTTGAACATGAACACACAACTCACTCTCTTGTGAGGTCTATTTTTTGTGCCCTAGTTTGGGTATTTGGTCTTTTAAAGGAGGCACACTTGTAGATGGAAGGATTTTCTTGGCATGTTTGGCATTTCTCTTGAAGGAAGGTTTACAACTAGGGTTTGCATATGATTTTCATCATGATATGTAAGTGTTTTTCTTGCAAAAATTCTTAATTGAATGGTTGTAGGTTTATATTCTTGC
>ML817844.1:95008-117448 GCA_009831015.1 Picea engelmannii | reverse complement strand
AGATCCACAGGGTTTGAGAGTGACTTTGGAGATTTGGGCACCTGGGTTGATCCTTACAGTTGCCCGAGCTATCAGTTGGCATATTTCTTGGGGTGATTGGACATTTTTGGCAGCAAGGCCGAATTGTTGAGGAGCTTCAGCTATCCAACAGGGCGTGGCACTTTCCTGCTAGGGGGTTTAGCATTCTTACGGCCCAGATCTACTTGTATTCAGTCTTCATTGTATATCCAGCCTTTGGAGGCTTATTGTAGTCTTCTATTGGAGCATTTTGTAGCTGCTCTATTGTCTATCTTCTTGGCGATCTGTTGAGCATTCCAAATCGGCATCTTCATTGTAGCAGGTTTCTCTATTTCATGAATAAAAGCAGTTTTGAGATGTTTTGGCTTGTCTATCATATTGCTTATGGTTGAGGTATGTTCCATGGTTATATCTTCTTGTTTATTGCTGCAAGCACATATAAACACATCAGTAAAACCCTAAGGCCGAAATCAAGAGGCCATCTTGCAAGTAGACACATCTAAACAAGTAGATCAACAAAGTGTTTGACGAAATGCCACAACCAGAAAAGTTTTAAAAGATACCCAAAACCGTGATGTTCCTGGCATAATGGCTTGGGATCATTACAATGGTATTAGAGCTTAGATTCCTGCCAGCCATGGGAATTAACACATGCATGCAGAGCCATAGAGGGGTCTTCCATAAGAGGAGATGGATATTGTGGATTTTACTAGAGAGGCTGTACGTAGTAGATGGGAATACTACTACGACCTTAGTGAGGAAACTAGGGCCCTAATAACCTTCCAGCAGTATTTATCCTTGAAATATCCTAGGTGGAGCAAAGATGAGATTACATTCCAGGTCAAACAAGCAGAGGAATACATGGCCACAATAGCTAGATGGAGGGAAGCACAGAGAAACCCCACACCCATTAGGAGCACGCAACTTTGCTACAGTTGCAAGGTGCCTTGGGAACCAGATCATAGGTGTAGGGGTAAGGATAAGCACACTATTGAGGCACACTATGACAGGGAGGATGAGGTGTGTGTGGATGGAGCGATAGATGTTGATTCAGAGCAGTCTGATGATGACAGTGACTCTTGCACAAAGGCTAGTGATAGTGACTCTACCTCAGAGGCTAGTGATGGTGACTCTTGCACAGAGGCTAGTGATGCTTGCACGCTTGAGGATAGTGACCCTTGCACATTGGATGGACAGTCGGGTGGGCAGGATGATAGCACAAGTAATTCAGCAGACATATCACATGGTGTTGATGACCTTACACCCCAGCAGAGTGGTGACACTAGTGAGGATTCACACGTGTTAGCACCTAGAGATGATGAGCTTCCTTTGATGGCCGTGACACATCTGTCGTCTTTTCAAACATCCATGATAGCCACGTCATAGGCGGATATCAATAGCATGTCAGATATGATGGAGGAGCCTTGTGTGAGGGATGCACACCATGGACACATGGATCCACAGATCCAGGAGGAGACACAGGACATGCAGGTAGTTGATCCTACACTTACAAGTCAGCATGAGGAGATTGAGTCACATCTTTTGGAGACTCCATTAGTTGAGCAGATTGTGGATGCTGACAGTTTGATGGAGCACTTACTTCCAGGATCGGCCTGCATCGATGAGGATGCACTCTTTAGCAGTCAGGATGACCATAGCACGTGTCTGGATACATGGGATCCAGGCACAGATGATAGTAGCAGGTTGAGTGCACAAGAGGATACGGCTGCCCATACAGGATACAGTGTGATTCAGGGGGAGATAGCATCTAGTGATGGGGTGCAGTGGCATACAGGAGTACCCAGCAGCACAGTAGACAGTGGATAGTTCAGCACGTTATCTTATGCAGAGGGTACCAACAACACTGTTTAATGGTTAGATTGCAAGGTTATATTCATGAGCAGTGATCTTTCTTGTGAGTATTATGCCATAATCCATAGGGAAACATCAATTCTGTAGCAAATAAGTGTACCAACAGCAAAATGCCTTGTCAAATTTAGATTTTAGGCAGAGATAAGACTTGTGTGTTTAATTGTCAAACCAGTATACCATGAGAGCGCATTTAATGACAGCATTTAACCCAAGAATTTAGCACAGTCCAGAGTTATATTCCAGATTTCAACTACAAAGACAGAGCCAAAAACAGATCAAAAGTGGTGGTCACAATATAGAATAGAAGGATAGGACTGTAAAAATGCAATTTAGCCAACAAAATTACTTGTGTGATTTAAGCATATACCATCAACAAAGCATGAACTTTAATCTCTGCAGTTTAGACAGTGAACAGACCCTCAAATAGTGCAACATGAAAGGTGACGTTTTGACACTTTAATGAGGTTGTTGGGCCTTTTCTTCCATCGATTCATTCTTATAGGTGCTCTAGAACAAGGAAATAATGAAATGCTGTAAAGATAATGATGCAACAAGCAAGAATCTTCAACCTTTGTCTAAGCTATACCATCATCAGCAGTGTATTCAGGATTAAGACCATGAAAAATCAGAACTGAGATTAAATCCACAATGGAAATCGTTCCACTTAGTTCCTTATAGTTTTACTATATATGAATGTACACACAATAAAGATTCTCCAACGTTGCATAAATTGTTTGATGAATGAATCTAATGAGAGTCAAGACCATATGTTCCATGCACTTTAATTAGGGCATCCCACAAAGATAATCAAAATCATAGTATTTCAAGGGCACCTTAAAGATATTAGGGTTAGATCCAAAAGAATAAGCAATGAGACTAGATCAATACCCTAGTATATGCTAATAGCAAACGATATTCCTTGAAAAGCAAATTGGTATATGTGAGATCCAAGTGTTAATAGATATACCATTGAAACAAAGTCAAACCCTAGAATGCAAAACAAACAAACAAAAAGTAAGCAAAAGGGGAAAAAACAATTTTTTGGGGTTTTTGTGGTTGAAAAGAAAAATAGACTAGTGCCTTAGGAAGGACTAGGGGGTCACTACACAAGTCTAAGTGAGTCTTAGGATTTAAAGATGAGGTAATGTTGAAGGTACCTATCAAGCGTCACCTAGGGAAAATAGGATTCTTCAAGTTTGGATGAGGGGATTGTTCCACTAGGGTGCCTCTCTAAGTACTACTAAGGTGATCTCAAAGCATGGCCATTTGCAAGAGGGAAGAACCCCTAGACGTCCTACCTCAATGCAAAGAACAAAATCTTCAATAGTCAAAGGTATTAGGGCAAGAAAGCTATACCTTAGTTGCCCCGCCAAGTGGAGCAAGATGCACTTCTTTGGCCTTGTAGTAGCTTTGTACTCCAACAAACTTGAAAAATAATCTATCCCATAATGTTCCTTTCCAAATGAGCTCGAGAGAGAGTTGACGAAATAGCCTAAGTAATTCCTGTAGGCTTAGTCAGTGGGGGAGAAGGGAATTAATAATTAATTAATGTCACCGGAGCGGAAATTAAATTATTTTTAAAGGGTGACATTGAGTAAGTAATTAAAAAAAGACAAATAAGTGACTATTGGGAAGACGAAAAGTCACTTAAACTTATTAAAAGGTAAAAAGGTCGCAAAAGGGTCAACCGAAGAATAAAAGGGTAAAGGAGGGCGCCCTCTCTCATTTTGGACTTGACGTTTTTTAAAATTGCTTTGAGAGAGCTCTTGGTGGCTTTGAGAACTCTTGGGACAAAAAACCTAAGGGAGATTTCAGAGATTGGTTTCGGTGGTGAGACTATCCATCCTAGCTGGTCATTGCGAAGAGATCATCCAGATTTCTTGATTGTGCTTCAATGTAGCTGAGTTCTTTATCATTTTGTAGCTGAGTTTCTTGTGGTGGATTAGATTTCTGTCAATAGAGGTCGAGTTCGCTTATGTGTGGGGTGTTTATGCTTGAGGGGGTCGACTAGAGAGTGGAGACTGTTTTACCTTGAGTAAATGGTCGAATCTGGGTCCCTTGGAATCGATTTGGTGTGTTGGTTGAGGTACCACTCCTTGCTGGGCGTATTGCTTTTCTGCTGGGCGACGAATCTCAGATTTCGGTCGAGTTTCCTACACTGTTGGGCCGTGTATTTTCTTGGGATGAGTATTTCATTATGCTGGGTTATCTCTGTGTGGGTGAAGGTGTAGTAAACATTGGTGGGTCAAGCTCTTGGGTACCATTGTTCATTGCTGTGGGAGGCAAGTGTTGAATTTTAATGCTTAGCTCAAACACATGTAGTTTCTTTCAATTTAGCATGAACTTGAACCATAAACAATGCAACAATACAATATACAATAGTTGCAGTAACCAAGATCACAAGAAGAATAACCATGCACAAGATAGAAGAAGTTATCTTGGGAAAACCCTTCTCAAACAAGGGAAAAACCCAACAGTCGTTTGCTATAGAGTCAAGAGAAGATCACCCTTTCACCACAAACCCTAACGCACACAAGAGGGTGCTCTATGACCAAGAAGGCTAGCGCCTAAGAGAAGTGCGCACTAAATTTTAGACCTCCACAATGTGTGTTAAGAGAATGAGATATGATCCACAATGGGGATGTATCTCTCTTATAAATACATGACCTAGCTCATCAAAGAGATGTGTCTATTGGTACAATAGGGCCGAATTGTACAACTCAATAATATAATTAATCTTTTACACAATATTAATTATCTTTACATGGTGGGGCCGACTTGTACCCTTCACAATACAAAATTAGGGTTTCACAATAATCTAACTCTTAGACAATATAGCAAGGGATCTCCCACACATCCTCTAGTGCTCTGCCACTAGGGACAAGTCCACATGTGCTCAACCATAGGGACGTCACCCTCAACAGATCAACTCAACTAAATCCATAGGAGTACTATCTGGAGAGCCATCTCAAGTCGACTCAACTAAGTCCATAGGAGTTTGGCAGGAGACCGTCTCATGTCATCTCAACTTAGTCCAAAGGAGCACGACAAGAGACCACACACGTCATCTCAACTCAGTCCAGAGGAGTATGACTCACCCATCACATGGGCGTTCTCACAGATCGTCTCAACTCAGTCCAGAGGAGAACGACCCAGAGAATGTCTCATCAAGCTGCAATCATCAACACTCCCTCTTAGTTAGGGAGGCATTCTCCACCAGGCCAAATCTCTCACGAAAGTACTCGAACTTCGTCCTGGCAAGCGGTTTGGTGAAGCCATCTGCAACTTGCTTGTGTGTAGAAAGGTACTGCACATGTACTGCTTTCCTCTGCACCATATCTTTGATGTAATGGTATTTGATCTCAATGTGTTTCGATTTATCTGAAACACAGGATTCTCTGAGAGCTTCACATAGCTCTGGTTATCATAATGGATAACGGTGGAATCCATCTCATGACCAAATAAGTCTGCAAGGAGCTTGCGAAGCCACACTGCTTCGCAGAATGCCACACATAATGCAATGTACTCTACTTCTACGGTACTCAAAGCCACATAAGTCTATTTCCTGCCGCACTAGGAAACAATGGCAGATCCCAAAGTAAAACAACAACCGAAGGTGCTCTTTCGGTCCACTGCGCTCCCTGCCCAATCTGCATCGACATATCCCTACAATCTCATGTCTACATCGGAGGCATATCTCAGGCCACAACCAACTGTGCCTTGTAAATATCTCAACACATGCTTCGCTGCTATCCAGTGTGTCTATCTCAACTGACTCATAAACTGGCTGAGTACACTCACTGCATAACATATATCAGGTCTGGTGTTAACCAGATACATCGATGATCCAATCAGGTGTCTGTAAAGATGTGGAGCAATCTCACTTGAATCGAAAGAAGTCTCACTTAGTTTCTTCAGATTCATCACCATCGGTGTAGGCATGGACTTACAGTCTGTCATCCCGAATTTCTTCAATATCTCAACTGTGTATTTCCCCTGACTCAAGAGAATCTCATCAGTCCTCTGCCACACTTCTAGTCCCAAGAAGTAGTGCATCATACCAAGGTCCTTCATCTCGAATTCAAAAGCCATTTCACGTTTGCATTCAACAATAAGGCTTTCTGAACTGATGAGGAATAAGTCATCAACATATAGGACCAAAATCAAGCACTCGTCACCGACAATGTTGTAGTATAGGTTGGGATCAACAACACTCTTGCTGAAGCCCTAACTCATCAAGTATCCATCAATCTTCTCATACCAAGCACGAGGTGCCTGCTTTAGTCCATACAGGGATTTCTTCACCCTGCACACATGAGACTCCTTCTCGTGTATTACGAATCCATCTGGTTGCTCGATGTAAACTTCCTCCTCAATCTCTCCATTGAGAAAGGCTGTCTTCATATCCATCTGATGTAGTCTCCAACCCATGGATGCGGCAAGGGAAATAATCGTACGGATGGAAGTGTATCGGGCAACTGGAGCAAATGTCTCCTCATAATCTATTCCCTCCACTTGAGAGAATCCTCTAGCCACAAATCTCGCTTTGTACTTCTTGACACTTCCATCAACTGCATGTTTGATCTTATAGATCCACTTGGAAGTCACTACAGACTTCCCTTTCGGTCTCAGAACAATATCCCACACATCATTCTTCATGATGGACTGATACTCTTCGTTCATGGCATCTTGCCAAACCTGTTGACCTGTTGCTTCTCCATGACAAGAAGGCTTAGTATCAATGATGTGGCTCATAGTTGAAACATAGCTCGAAAATCTATGTGGTCTCTTGCTCTCTCGGAATGTACCACGAGGAGATGCATGTCCCTTTGCCTCCTACAAAGTCTGTCGAGCCTATGCAGGCCTCTTCTGGCCTACTGCAATGTCTCTGGGAACATCAACTGGAGCTACGGGATCAATTGGATCAACTGGATCAGTAACTGTCTCCCTCTGAACTGCTGAAGGGGGAGAAGGTGTTGTCACTTCCTTCTTCTCATTGTCAATCTCCATCTGAGATTCTCTGGATCTTCGGAAGGCTATCTCTTCCTCAAAGGTGACATCTCTGCTAACTTCGATTTGCCTCTGACCAAGGATGTAGATCCGGTATGCCTTCGAAGATTCACTATACCCCACAAATTCACCCTTTCTGCCTGAAGGGTCTAGCTTGATCCTCTTTTCTTTGGGTACATGAATGTATACTGGACACCCAAATATCGTGAAGTGTCCAACCTCAAGCTTCACTCCGGTGAAAGCTTCTTCGAGAGTCATGTTCTTCAGATACTTATGAGGACTCCTGTTCTGAACGTACACAACTATCATGGATGCCTCTGCCCACAGAATCATAGGTAGGTTCTGATCATGTATCATTGCTTTGGTTGCCTCAATAATGGATCTGTTCTTCCTCTCTGCAACCCCATTCTACTGAGGGTTATAAGGAATGGTGTACTCCCTCTTGATTCCTGCCTCAATACAAAAATCACTGAAATCCCTGGAGGGGTACTCTCCTCCATTATCTGATCTCAACATCTTGATCTTCCTCCAGGTCAGGTTCTCAGCCTGAGCTTTAAACTCTTGAAATTTCGCAAGGACTCCGTTCTTGGTCTTCAAGAGGTAAATCCATGTCTTCCGAGAGTGATCATCGATGAAGAGCACATAGTACAAATATCCGCTCAAGGAAGCAACAGTCACAGGTCCACAAACATCTTGTATGTATCAAGTCCAAGATCCCCTTGGATCTACTGTCACTGCTCAAAAAGGACCCCTTGACATTCTTTCCAAGAGCACAACTTCTGTAAACGCCATCATGCTCGATATGTATCTCTGGAAGGCCTGTCACCATCTTCCCCAGAGCGGGAAGGGCTCTATAATGTAAATGAGCAAGTCTCCTTTGCCATAGCTCGCTCAAGCTGATAGTATCATGTAACAAGGCCTGGACTGGTCGGACAGTCAATCTGTTTTCTCGAACACCAATCACCTGGGCAGAATCCATGTGTGAGTTCTTGTGCCATGCAAAAACCTTTCTTTCAAAGAAAGTAACTTTGTAGCCTTTATCCTCTAAGGAAAAAATAGAGACAAGGTTCCTTTTCATCCCAGGTACATATAGTACCTCACTTAATTGAAGTGGTATGTCAGAATCTAGTTGGAAGGAAGAAGTTCCAACTCCTTTCACAGTATATCTGGCATTATCACCAAGTACAACATGCATATGAGACTCTTTCTCTACAAGATCTGTAAGATGTTCTCTATATCCAGTCATGTGTCTGGAAGCACCACTGTCAATCAACCAAATATCACTATCAAAAGAACTGTACCTGAGAGTGCTGATATGAAGAAAATGCTTCATCTTTTATGTCTTCATCTCTTGGGTGTGGTTCTGAATCAACATCGGCAATGGATGCATGTTGTCTTCCTTTCTTCCTGGTAGGACAATCTCTTGCAATGTGTCCATATTTGTCACATCTGAAGCATTGAATCTTTGAAATGTCTTTTGTATGTTCATAACCTGAAGCTGCTGAAGTTTTCTTGTCTTTGAATGCTTTGCTGAAACTTCTTCTATTTCTTCAGCCTCTCTTTGCATGAGAAGCATGGGCTTGATTTTCATCATGATGGGAGTCTTGCACACCTCTGGCTATAAGTTTGGTTTCCTCCTGAGTGTAGTCTGCCCATAGACGATCAAACTGAGGTAAGTCTGCTCTTTCACTGATACTTTGAATGAATGGTTCCCAATGGCTTGGAAGAGCATTGAGAGTAATCATGACAAGTTCTCTGTCTGTTATGGTTTCTCCAATGGCACCTAACTTATCTATGATTTCTGAAATCTTCATGAAGAAGGTAGCAATGGTGTCAGATTTCGTCATCTTGAGATTTTGAAGTTGGTATTTCAATGTAAGAGCTCTGTTAGTGTTGTTTCTCTCAAACATCATCTTCAGTGCATCATACATTAGATAAGTTGTCTTCAAGTTAGAGATGCGAGGTAGTAGATGATCTCTTATTGAGTAGATGATTATCTTTCTGGCTTTGACGTCTTCTATCTTCCATTCAACCTTCTCTTCATCGGTTATTGTTGCTGGTAGAGTCTTTTCTATTAATGTCAATAGGTCACTCTCTTCAAGAGTGATGTGTAATCTTGACTTCCAGGAGCTGAAGTTGCTTGTTCCATCAAGCCTATCTTCTACCAAAGTTTTGTTCCTCATGGCTTGCAGATTCTTCACAAACCCTAACGACTAGGCTAGAAACTCTAGCGTTTTTCAAGAGGAAGTCTCTAGGAGGTTCGTTGGACTTATCATTGCCAACAAGAAACCCTAGAGAGTCAACGGATCCTTAGCAAGCTGCAAAAATACCCCAACGTTCTGCAGAAACCCTAGAAACCGAAATCTGCAGAAACCCTGGGGCCGAAAATCAAAACTACTTCAATTTTTGATCTGAGTGTTGCAAGTGGTGCGCTGGACTAGGCCGTACTTGCCTGTGCAAAAATTAAGCCCCACGTTCCAAGGGAAAGTGCTAAAACTAGCTTGACAAGGAAAATGGAAGGGGCCATTTTTGCAGTTGCAGCAAGAAGGTGACGGCTAGCTTGAAAGTTGTTGGAGTAGCTTGTGCAATGGCTCTTCAAGAGCACTGCTCTGATACCATGTTGAATTTTAATGCTTAGCTCAAGCACATGTAGTTTCTTTCAATTTAGCATGAACTTGAACCATAAACAATGCAACAATACAATATACAATAGCTGTAGTAACCAAGATCACAAGAAGAATAACCATGCACAAGACACAAGAAGTTATCCTGGGAAAACCCTTCTCAAACAAGAGAAAATCCCAACAATCCTTTGCTATAGAGTCAAGAGAAGATCACCCTTTCTCCACAAACCCTAGCTCACACACGAGGGTGCTCTATGACCAAGAAGGCTAGCACCTAAGAGAAGTGCGCACTAAATTTCAGACCTCCACAATGTGTGTTGTGAGAATGAGATATGATCCACAATGGGTATGTATCTCTCTTATAAATACATGACCTAGCTCATCAAATATATGTGTCTATTGGCATAATAGGGCGAACTTGTACAACTCAATAATATAATTAATCGTTTACACTATTAATAATCTTTACATGGTGGGGTCAACTTGTACCCTTCACAATACAAAATTAGGGTTTCACAATAATCTAACTCTTAGACAATATAGCAAGGGATCTTCCACACATCCTCTAGTGCTCTGCCACTAGGGACAAGTCCACATGTGCTCAACCACAGGGACGTCACCCTCAACAGATCAACTCAACTAAATCCATAGGAGTACTATCTGGAGAGCCATCTCAAGTCGATTCAACTAAGTCCATAAGAGTCCGATAGGAGACCATCTCAAGTCATCTCAACTCAGTCCAGAGGAGTATGACAAGAGACCACACATATCATCTCAACTCGTCCCAAAGGAGTATGACTCACCCATCACATTGGGCATTCTCACAGATCGTCTCAACTCAGTCCAGAGGAGAACGACCTGGAGAATGTCTCATCAAGCTGCAATCATCAACAGCAAGCTCATTTACTGAGTTGCACTATCCTCTCTGTGACCACATATTCTGCTGAATATTGGAGTATTTTGCAGGTCGATTTACTTCCAGACTTAGGGCGAGTTTATATTCATCAGTTGCTGAACTATTACATTGTTAACAGATGCACAAATGCACTCTACAGGCCTGCATATATTTTATATGTTTGCTGTACGTTTTCTCTAAATTGTAGACAGCCCCTTTGGTTAATGAATGGCTCAGAAATTAGTCTTTATTTATGCTGCTGTTAGAATATTGTGAAATGACAACATGTACTGCTGTTATATAATTTTTGGAGTGATGAGTTATGGGCATAGATTGGCATATTTTCCCTTGCATTGTTAACAAGCATCCAGAACTGTTATTTGTGGGTAAAGAACTTATATACAAACTGTTTGATCAAAGTCCATATCAGCAAATTGAATGAAAACTTAAAATTTTTTTAGCAAGGTACATTACAGTGGTATCAGAGCATCAATCCTGCGAGCCTGAGGGGGTCTAGAGATTCATGAATCAAGGAGAAAAGAGAGGTATATCACGTACAGAAGTAGGAGGCAGCGAGGGGCAGAAAACATATTCCATCGAGAAGAAATTGTAGAAGAAAACCAACCAGAGGCAGAACAAGAAGAAGTCATGGGAGATAATAATGAAGATAGGGCCTTGCAAATTCTAGAGGGTTTAGCTAATGGGCAACAACAGTTGGTACAACTCTTGACACAGTTGATTGCTACTAACCAGGCAAACCAGAACCATGGGGGTAACAATGGTGCAGGGGATACCAATGGAAATAATGGAAACCATGCAGAGGGCAGTAATAATCATGTTCCCGCTCAAACTGGCACTAGAGCCACAGGTAGAATAATTCCTAGGCCACTTATGCATCAGTTTGTATGAAATCAACAAACAGGAAATCAAGGGCAGCAAGGTCAGGGTGAGACTTTTGATGATTATTGGAGGGAGTACCAGGCTATGGGTGAAGATTTCCAGGAGGCCATGTCACTACAGGACTACTGCAATATCAAGTACAGGAATATGCCAAGGGAGGTTAACAGCAGTCAACAGAACATTGATCTCATGAGGAAGATCGGGAAGCTCACCATTCCCTCCTTTGATGGTTCGAGAAAATCCACAACTAGAGCGTGGGTTCAAAAGTTGGATACTACTTCCATCTTAACACCATGACAGAGGCAAAAGCGATTAAATTCGCTACCCTGCATTTGGACAGAGAGGCCCATGAGTGGTGGTACCATGGATTATCGCCTATTACCTGGACTTCACACAGAAGTTGATGGAGAGGTTTGACAGAAAGGATCCAGAGACACATTTCAGGGAGTTGGCACAACTCAAACAGGGTGGGACACCGGATGCTTACATCACTGAGTTTCAGAGACTCGCAGTCACAGTGACAGACATATTTGAGCAGAGATTAGTGATGTTGTTCACAGAAGGTTTATCTGAACCATTATGTGGTTGGGTAAAATCCTTCGAACCTGAGACGCTACAGGATGCTATTATCAGGACACAGGACATGGAGGATGCAGTCCCAAAGAGAAAAACTTTCTCCAAATCGTTCATTTCCCAGAAGAACAAAGACAAGAAGCCCTTTCAGAAAGAGGGAACGGGTAAGGAGAAGATGAATGAGGCAACCCATAATGAGTTGAGGAGAAAGAAGCTTTACTTCAACTGCAAGGACCCTTGGGAACCTGGGCACATGTGTATGGGCAAGGGAAAGTCACACTACATAGAGGTGCTCTCAGACAGTGAGGAAGAGGAGGAAGCAAGGAAGGTACAAGACAGTGAGTAGGAAAAATCAGCTGATGAGCAACCGCATCAGGAGGTCAAGAGTGGAGCCATCGCCACTCTCTCGAGTGTTCCCAGATATCACACCTTCAGGATCCATGGTGTAGTACAAGGTCAACAGGTCACAGTACTGATTGATGGTGGGGAAACCCACAACTTTATCAACTCAGCTTGGGTGGCTAACAACAATATCCCTACAGTGGATTTTGAGGGGTTTGATGTAGTAGTAGCTGGTGGGAGCATTATGCCTTGCACATAAAAGATCACATAGTTACGAGTTGTATTGGGCAACTACACCTCAAGGAACTGCCAGACACCAATGTCATATTGGGGGTCCAATGGCTTGTTTCCATAGGAAAACACTCGGTGGACTACCAAGCTACGGAGTTGGAGTTCAAAGCAGCAGATGGTAAGAAGGTAGTTTTGAGGGGCATGTCAATTGATGCTCCTAGGATCGTCTCAACTAAATGGATGGAGGGTATTTTCAGACATGGAGATGTTACTTATACAGCTAAATGCTTGATCACTACTGAGAAACCTTCAGACAATAGCCATTAATATCTCACAGACATACAGACACTGTTGAGCAGACACGATCGAGTTTTTAGGCAGATACCTCTAGGGAGACCACCCGACAGAGGATTTGAACACACTATTGAATTGGAAGAGGGAGCCAAACAAGTGATCACCACTCCCTATAGACATCTGAAGAAATTCAAGGATGAGATTGAGAAGGCCATTAAGGAGCTGCTAGAGATGGGACACATCAGATGGAGTCTAGTCCATTTGCTTCTTCTGTAGTGTTGGTGAATAAGAAGGATGGCACAATGCGGATGTGCATTGATTACAGGGCATTGAATAAGAAGACGATAAAAAACAGGTACCCAATTCCCAGGATCAATGAGCTGCACGGGGCGACGTATTTTTCGAAGATTGATCTTCGATTAGGGTACCACCAGATTAGAGTCAGAGAGCAGGACATTCCTAAAACTGCTTTTAGATGCCATTATGGGCATTACGAGTTTTTGGTCATGCCATTTGGGTTGACCAACGCACTAGCCACTTTCCAGTCTTGCATGAATCACATCTTCAAAAAGCAACTAAGGAAATTTCTATTGATTTTCTTCGATGATCTTTTGATTTATAGCAAGTCATGGGAGGAGCACTTGAGACATCTAGAGGAGATTTTGAGTATCATGGAGGAGCAATCACTATATGCCAAGGTGTCAGAATGTGAGTTTGGCATGACAGAGATCATGTACTTGGGTCATGTGGTTAGTGCGCAGGGGGTACAGGTGCACAGAGAAAATATTCAGACCATACTGAATTGGCCACCGCCCAAAAATATTTCACACTTGCGCGGTTTCTTTAGGATTTGCAGCTACTACAAGCGGTTTGTTAAGGGGTTTTCACAGTTGGCTGCACCACTCACAGATCTAACAAAGAAGGGGGCGTTCAGGTGGACAGATGAGGCCCAAAGGAGGTTTGACAAGATGAAGGAGGTGATGAGCACTTGTCGAGTTCTAGCACTTCCTTATTTCACTCAGCCTTTTTTGCTGGAGTGCGATGCATCGGGTGAGGGGATAGGAGCAGTGTTGATGCAACAAAGGCATCCAGTTCTAGCACTTCCTTATTTCACTCAGCCTTTTTTGCTGGAGTGCGATGCATCTAGTGAGGGGATAGGAGCAGTGTTGATGCAACATAGGCATCCGATAGCATACGAGAGCAAAAAGCTCACAGAGTCGGAAAAACTCTACTCCATCTACGACAAAGAAATGCTAGCCATCATGCTTGCCTTGGCAAAGTTTAGATAGTACTTGGTAGTGGAAAATTTGTGGTTAAGACAGACCACAACAACTTGAGGCACTTTTTGGGGCAAAAGGACTTGAATGAAAGGAAACAGAAACGGATTAGCAAACTGCAAGCATATGATTTTGACATTAAGTATTTTAAGGGAAAGAAGAATGCAATTGCAGATGCTCTCTCCAGAAAACTAGAGGTATTTTCACTTGCAGAGATTTCGGTTGACTGAAAATCTCATCTCTTGGCGGAATATTCCAAGAACAAATTTGCTCTAATACCATGAAAATTTCTGAGGAACTGAAGGCTGCCCAACAGGTCTGTCTTATGACCTCTTGTTGGGCTCTAAGTTTAAGGTTGTCAAACTGTTCTTGCTGCTGTTTTAGGACAAAAAACAGGTCTGACTTTTCACCCCCTCAAATCTGCCTTTAAAATGATGATTGGATGCTCTTTTAAGGTTCTCTTGCAAGTGTTTTAGTGACCAATGTTAGCACATGCATAAACCTTAAAACATACAATACCCTCTAGGATCTTAACAACTCCTAATGCTGATCAATAACTAAGCATACATGAAAATTGAACACATTATGTTTTTGGTCAACATGACCCTGGATAAACCCCCCCAAGAAATACTAGTTTAGAGAGATATATATATATGGAGATCTTCAAGCAGTAAATACAACAAGGAAAACAATGCAAAGGAACCTGTAACACTTTGCTAGCTCCTCTCATGCTTAGCAAAAGGCTCCTTGACAAATGCGCCCCTCCTTCCTTGACTTTGCTTGAAGATGCCTTGCGCCCTTGATATATACTTGGCTGATTGAAGAACCCTTGCACACCATTTGCTCTTGATGTGCGCCCTCAATAACCCACAAACCAGATCCAAGTGCGCCCCTCTCCAAAGTGTGCCTGCTAGTATACGCCCCTACTCCAAGGATGCACCCTCCAACTAGCTAACACACACATCCTCCATGAAAGATGCTCCAAACTAGCTTGCGCCCTCCATGAACAAGTGCACCCTAGTTCTCTCCTTCAAACCCTCTCTTCTCACTTATTTTCTCCTCACCCAACTGTCTCAAGGGATCAAGTGAACAATATGCCTCTCATTTTCCCTATGTGCCCTCTTTAGCCATCCTTAGGCCAAACCTAGAGTTCAATGGCTAAGATCAGATCTAGCCACCTCTAATCAATGGGTGAGATCTCATCTCAAGTATCTCAATTAGAAACCCACTTATGCTTAAGTTTCCTTAGTTTGCTTTATGTCTCTTAATTCACCCACATTGTGAATTAATAGTCACTTTATGACCTAAGTGACAAATTTCACTTTTTGAGTTAGGCGACTAAGTCAAAGTGAAATTAGATCATAAAGTAAAGGTACAAGGGTCAAACATTTCCCTCTTGTGTTTAGAGACACACAAACACAAGGGAACCACTTCCCAAGGTACACAAAACTCAAGATTTTTCACTTGCAGAGATTTCAATTGACTGGAAATCTCATCTCTTGGTGGAATATTCCAAGAACAAATTTGCTTGTGAGGTGATGGACTGTGGTGTATAGGATGACAGGTACAAAGTGGTGGATGACATCATCTACTACAAAGATTGTATATACTTAGTCTCGGAATCTACACTAAAGGAGAAGATCATGGTGACTATGCACAATGCACCATTGGCAAGGTATCCAGGGTACTTCAAAACTTATAGGAAGATCATGGAGAGGTTCACTTGGAAAGGGCTTAAAGACGATGTAATGAAGCATGTGAGAGTGTGTGACTTGTCAGCAGAAAAATTCAGAGCAGACCCATCTTGTAGGACTACTACAACCATTGCCCATCCCAAAACAAAAGTGGGAAAGCATATCTATGGACTTTATCACTGGTTTGCCAAAGGTCCAAGGCAGAGACTGTATATATGTGGTGGTCGATCGGTTGACCAAATTTTCACATTCGATCGGTTGTCTATCTTAAGGTGATAGTGGGTAGGTACTCCCGTAGTTGTCACACTCTTTGTGGTTTGGGTTGGGCTTTGCCTAGCCTACAATTTGTGCGATAACAAAGAGTATGGGTAATATTCACTTAAAGCCACTTGCTGACCCACTACTAAGTGTATTGAGGGCGTTAATGAGCCCGCGTATGAGTAAGTTACCCACTTTATCATTTATGACTAGGTCGGCCTAGTCACCTTCTTCAGCTAACACCCAAATCCTAGAAGGATAAATTGCACATCTTGATAAATGATTAGATAAATCTGAAGGGTTTATACATGATTGGATTAGGGTTTGATGAAAAGATAACTATAGATATTCTATCTCTTTGTTCTCAACATTTACCATGTCTGAAAATTTAACATCTGTATGCTTTATAGAGAAAATTGTCATTTTTCTCGTAAAGCTAAGTTACTTGATACAGGGAAATGGGTACAAGTTTTCAAAATGGGCACACACTGGAAACATGACCCCCCAAAATTTTGGAAACGGTGAAACACAATATTGCTATATATATTGTGCTATTGTATAAAATTTAAATAACACATTATATTGAAACTTTGAGAGAAAGAATTATGAATAAATGAGCGAAGAACATTTAAATGGAAAACATAAACAATTCACAATTACTATCAAACCCATCTGTATATTATTTGTCATAGATGATTACATTAAGCTATATATCAAATGAGGCTACAATGCCTCATGTATCAAACATTGAAAAAAAACTGAGCTAAGCTGTTAAAGCCTAATACTAAATAGTCATCATCCTCATCTTCATCTTGATCAAGGAAAATAGAACAAGATGCTAAGCTGCTGAGCTGCTTTCCTCTTCCTTGCTTCATGCGCAATCCTTGGCTCAATGTTAGGAGCCTGAGTAGTAGCATTAGCAAGCTGTTCACATCTTTTCAGCCTATCAGCTTCATTTTGCTCTTTCTCATACTTCTCCCTCTCTGTTGGGTCTCTTGTTTTATTACAAACATCAGTACCCTTTCCCAAATCCTGCAAAATGTGTGCCTTCACTCTTGGGTAAGAGCCCTTGAATAGTTGATGACAAAGATTGCACTCCCATTCCCATGAACCACCACCAGGAATTCGTGCAATCTTCTTAACTTGCCTCCAAAGAGGATAGAAGTCATTCTTCTTATTGGATTTAGGAGTTGGAGGAAGAGAAGAAGTTTGGTTGGAAGCCATTTCCATAGCTGCCCAAAAGACTAAACTGCTTGCCATTCACTTGAACACTAGGAACTAATGGTTGTAGCTTCTCAAAACACCACTCAATCCTTGTTGTAGCTGCCTGAAAGACTGAAATTCCTCTTGTTGGAATCACCCTTGTTCAAGCTACCCAGAGATTGAAAATCTTCTCGCTAGAATCACCCTTTCTCAAACTGTGTGAGAAAAAAATGAGAGGGAAATCCTCTTTATAAAACAATTTCTGTGGTTACAGGCTTCTAGAAGTGTAATTGATGCTTAATTAACCCCAATTTAGGGTTTACAGTCACCGAGGTGGGTCCACACAGTCAAACCCAGTAAAAGATCACCCAAATTTATGACAACTCACCACACAGATCATGGTACGGCCTTGAAATGTGTTTCCTGCATGATATGCTTTTCTGTTTCGTGATATGCATGACAAGCTGTATGGTACGTGTTATCGCACAATCTATAGTTTCCCAAAGCCTAAAGGCAAGTAGGCCTAGATTGATGTAACACGGAGGTAGTCCTATCACTGTCACCCCAATAGGATACCTCTTTCTATTTAGGAGGAGAGGAAACTCGCTCCAAGGGAGACATCCCAAGACCTAGTTGGTTGATAAAGAGAGATAAGACGATGGTAAAACCCACCCCTATCTCTAGGTCACTCAAAGAAAGAAGTCACTTGGTACGGTTTAGAGGGTCAAGGAGAAATTCAAGATGAATGGTACCTGCCCTTTACCAATGAAACAGCGAACGTTAGCAATAACCAATGATATCAATGTTTCAAATTAATGACTTCAAATAGAAATGTGCTACTAAAACACTCTTATATACAAACAAAAGATAAAATGTATAGTAGCAACAATGTCTTTGGAGATTGCAAGTTATAATGACAAGAAAAGACCTTTGCAATTTGATAGCACTTTGTCACTTACAATTTCAAGATTTAAAACAAGTCAACAAGTGACTTCAATGGGCTGTCAAAATACTTGTAACAGCAGTAAACTAAGTAATGATGACAGCAGCAAAACCACTTCAGAAAAAGTACTTAAGTTAGGCAATTAAACAAACAATTTAACATATATTGATAGTAGCTTGCCTAGTACAAGTGCTGGGTGGTTCTATGGACAGTTTAAGGGCTGTTAAGGGGTTGGGGTTGCAATGACGGCTGTAACAGTAGTTACAACAGCAACAACAGCCTTCAACAACTTTCAGAATTTTGCACTTAGAATGATAGCAAAGGGGAGACTAGAGCCTTGGGTGATAGCACCTAGGCTAGTGCAAATTTCTGGGTAAGTTTTAGAGGTTAGTATGCTGATACAAGCTGCAAGTGATGGCTGTAGCAGTGATTATGGAAGCAACAGTGTGGCTGTTAGTGTTACTAGGCTAGATTAGTGTTAGTGTTAGTGAGAGCTTTCAAGAAAGATAGTTTGAAAGTTTGTTTTTGTCTCAGTCATCCACAAGAGCGTAGAAATCAGGGCCTTTAGGGGCTTATGGAGTCAAATAACAGAAACAATATCACTTGGGAAATAAAACAATGATAATACTTGTCTAAGGAAAGAGGTAGATGCAAGAGGTGTTGGCACTTCAAGGCCTCAAGCATCTAAATCTTGAAGAGAGGTCTTGCTAGAGAGTAGGCACTTCTAGGCCCTAACATACCTTCCTTCCTTAGACTTCTTTTAAAAAAAATATTGGTAATTAAAGTGAAGTTACTAGAGAGCTAGCACTTTAGGGCTCTAGTAATCACTTCCAAAACAATGTATGGTTGGAAAATTCAAGCTAGTAGAAGAGTTATAGGGAAAAAGAAGCATATGTTGTTTCTTCCCTAGGGTTTAAACAAGCAATTTCATAATCTTAGTCATGAAACAAGTAAATTTTACCACAAACATTCGTTACATGAATAAAAATGCAGATTTTCCACTTACTTCACCAAGAATAATCAAGTCAAACCCTAGTTGAAGACCATTCCACCATGAAAAATGCCAAGATACACCACCATAAAGCTTCCCCAAGAGATGTGCACTAGTTATTTCAGCCAATGACCCTTAAAGAGGGTGAAAATTTCAGTCCACCACTTGTGTGTGATGAGTTATGATGAAAAAATGAACTTAGCTAGCCATATTTATATGGGAAATCCTGGCTAATTAATCCAACAATTGTGTTTTTTCATAAAACAGAGCCTACATGTCAATTTGCTCTTTAAATTCAAAATTAAATCAATTTTCAAAATTCAAACCTTAAAGAGGGTGACGTCATCCTTCCTAGGGTGACATTAGGCCTCCTCCATGAGACGTTGAGGTCACCTAGCAAAACGTTGGGCCTCCAAAAGGCCCTCCTCCATGCCACACGTGCCAAAACTGCAACCCAACATCTCTTCATGTCAAACCCTAGCACTGGGTGACATCATGGGGCTATTAGGGTGACGTCCAAGGCCTCCCAAGGCCAACGTTCAGGTGGGAGGAGCATGGAACCCTAGGTCTGGGTCTTCTACAGTGCCTCTAAAGGAAACATCCTTCCTTCTTCTAGTGTAGGCATTCAGTCTCTTCTTACCCCCTGGCTGGGGTTTCAACATCCATCTGTGGGCTTTGAGCCCCCATGAAGGTCCGAGCTAATCATTCCCTCATGTGTACCGGTCCACTAGGCAAGGTCTTGCAGAAACAACAAGTACGCCCTCCAGGGGTTCATAAGTCACAAGGATCATAGCATGTAAATCACATCCAATAATTAAATTACCCAAACATGTACATCAAACCCCCCTTAACCCCAAACAAATGCTCAAAGACATTATGCAATTTGACAAGTTAGGTTTGGAGAGGGTCTCAGGGTGTCATATTGGGCTAATCCCCCTTAAGTTTGGGGTGTTTCCCAGGTGGAGTCTAGTCCAAGTCATGTAACTGTATGAGGTGGCATGGGGTAAATTTTTGGGCATGGGGTGTGTTGACCGCCTCTTCAACTAGGGGGTCAACTCTATGTACCATGAAGATATGCATCATCAGATGCAAACATGTCGAAGACTTTTTGGTTCTACATGGCAATTTTTGCTCCAACACACAGTTTTGTAAGCGGGATTACCGCACCCCTGCGTGGGTTAATATTGTAATAGGTCTACATGGATCATATTAGGTCAGTTGCCTTAGGGTTTCTTCATTAGGAGAGTTCCTTCCACTGAGTGTTTTTTATCCTCGGGAGGTTAATGTAGCCTAACTAGTCGGGTTAATCTCCCTTGAGTTTTTCACTCCCACCCAATAAATCCTCCAAAGTGGTGAAAGGCATTCTAATGAAGTATTCCTAGGTAGCTAGGGTTTAGGAATGTTGTAAATGACCATGTAAGACAACACGCGAAATTTCGCGGAATTCCGTCAAGTATAGCCAGGTTTTTTTTAAGGTTCAAAATTAATTAATTCTAAGTAATTAATGTAAAACTTAGGTCCCAGGATTTTTGATAGGGGTATTTGTACTCAAAAGAAAGCTAATGAGACTCCCTGAACCCGTGGACCAAGTTTCAACTTAGTCAGACAAGTTTTGCTAGGTTGTTTGTCCACTTAGGAGTTTTTTCGGGAAACGACGATTTTAATTGCCAAACCCAGGACATGGGCAAATGTCAATTTTGTAATAATGGACCAAATCAAGTGAAGTAAGTAGCATTAATGATGAGAAGGACCCACCTAACCTATTCCTAACCTTTACCTACCCCTTAAACCCACTTTTAATTTATTTCTCACCTTTTAGTTAATTCCCCTTATGAGCCTACGTCCCCTCTCCCACGTGATTTAATAAACTCATGTTTTAAATTGGTCGTGGGTCCCCTCTCCCACTCACACGCCCTTCTTCACCCATCCACGTCCCATTGGGAGTGTGTCCCACACACTCTTCCACTCATTACCTCACGTACCTCCCACTCATACGATGTACCTCACGTTTTTTTGGAAACTTCACGTTTTGAGTTGGATTTTGCTTTAAATTGAAGCGTGGGCCTCCCCTACTCCCTTCCTCCACCAATCACTTACCTTTAAGGAGTGTGGACTCCACACTCCCTCCACACTCCTTCCACGTACCATCCCATACCTCTCGTTTCCCCTTTCAAGCTCATGCCTTTCCTCTTGTAAAAAGTGGATAAAGCTTGTGGAAGATGGAAACATCTTCCATGAAAGCAAGTAACCTCTTCCTTAAATCCATACATGGGTCTCCTCTTGCCTAATTCACCCCTCCTTGCTTGTTTTTTCACCCTCCAACTCACACACTTGCCATTTCCCCTCACCCTAAAAGCTTAGTCTCTCATTGGCTGCTTTCCCCTGTGAGTTGTCTTGTCCCTTGGATCTTTGACAAGTGTTGAAGATCCAAGAGGGATCTCCTTGGCCTCCCATGGCTATAAAGGAAACCCCTCACTCCCTTATTCTTTACCTTTCATTATTGCACTGTTATGCTACTATTTTCTCACCATTCTATTCTCTCTCTCTCATTATTATTGTCACATTTCTTCATTGGTGTGGCTCTTGAAGAACTTGTAGCAATTAGTTGCTACAACTTCTTCCATTTGGATAATAAAAGGGAATGCTTTAGAGGATTCGAGGATCTCAAGATTTGTCTGGGCTCTTTACATGCATATGAGGTGAAATCATTTGGTTTTAAATATTTGTGTGATTATAGGTAGATTGTTGGGTAAATTAGTTTACTTAACTAAGTTTGGTGATTGTATAATTGCTAGCTTATTTGATCTGCATGTATTAATGATTGAAATTAGTTTTGATTATTAATATATGCCATCATTATCTATTTTCGTCTCACATTTTGTTTAAGCTTCGCTTTGCAGGACACTTCAAGGAGAGGATATTGGGATAAGTCCAAGCACGGATTTGCCCTTACTTCTCACTTACACTCCAAATTATTTCTGATACTATTCACCTTCTTTCATTCTTGATTTTAGTAGCTAATGTGTTTAGATAGGTCACCTAAAATCATATAATTTTCTGGTTTTGAATGCAAGGAATTTCTGCCTAAAAAAACATAAATTCCATAACTTTCTCGAGTGTGTTGCAGCTCAAATCAGCAAGCAATAGCTTGCTGATTTTTGCAAATTGTTATCTCACAGTTTGTAGCTAAGAAGAAAGGCTAGAAGATAGAGGGCCAAACTGGCGTAACAGGAACCTATCCCACCCAATGTCACCACGATGGGAAGGTTCTTTCTCTTTACGGAGGTGAGGCCCAGGGGAGACGTCCCCGGTGAC
>ML817844.1:61935-76055 GCA_009831015.1 Picea engelmannii | reverse complement strand
TTTCTGGAGTCATCTATTCTCGTCAGGTTTACACGTGGAGGTAAATACCTCCCGCAGCTACCATAATATTAACATCTTTGTCATCTTTTTGCAACTCTAGTTATCACATAGAATCATGGTTGCTTCCATCTCCAAATCAAATAGACCTGTCAACAACTTCCAAATCCATATGGATTCACAACTGGCGGAACATGCAGCAATGTATTCGGCTTCTGTCGTGCTAAGAGAAATACCGGATTGCTTCCTACTTTGCTATGAAGTCATGGTTGAACCTAGACTGAAGCAACATCCTGAAGTGCTCTTTCTGTCAGAAACACTTCTAGCCCAATCTGAATCGATATAACCTAAGTTGCACAAAGCAAGGAAACGTCTGGAAGTTTCCGAAATGGGTACGTCAGGAAACGCGACCCTCCAAAAATGGAAACATCAGGGGAAACGTCAGGGGAAACGTCGTATATATATATATATATATATATATATATATATATAATAACACATTATCTTGCAAGAAAAAATAATGATACACATAAATGACATTTTAGAAAGAAAACCATGTCTATATTAACATGAAAAGACATGTGGCACATAGTTATAGGTGTAATGCCTTGCATGAGGACACTTGGATCAACCCCAAAAATGTTAACCGATGGACATCGAGGTACATAGAGGGCTTGATGCTCTTGATTAAATGCCAGCTCCATACCCTTACACATGATACAATCCAGTGGAAACGTTGTAATCCTGCCAATCTTGAAATCCTGAAAGCCGTTAAGTTTGTTGAATTTTGAATGGGACCTAAAATTCTACTTTCTGTATATGAAGTCCAATGAAGTTGGAACCACTCTCAAACATCCTGAAACAATTAATGATAATGTTAAAAATTTAAGAATTTAACATTACCATTAATTAATAGGGTGGGTGAAATGGTGGTGATATTTGGACAGATTTAAAATATTTATTAGTGGTTAACAAGGGGATTTTTTGCCACCGAAGGGACCCACAACCCTCTTTGCCGCTTGGCCAAGCCCGCAAACAAGAAAAAATCCAGCGAAATGGTTGTCATACAGGTTGAAACGTCGTTGGCCGAACCGTATGGCGTTTCCAAATCGGGAAATGTCGCACAGTACGACCAACGACGTTTCGGTGGAGTTTCGTACCCGTTTCGACAGGTTTCAAGTACTGGTACGACACCCAAGGGGTCGTTTCCTGCAATTTAGGGTATAACCAATCAATCTGAAGTCATGATCTCCATTATAACAGAGACAGAAGTCCAACGTACCCTTAAGGTATCTCATCACATGTTTTGCAGCAACAAGGTGAACACGTCTGGGCTCTACCAGATACTAACTCAAGGTGTTCACAACAAAACATATATCTGGCTCGATGTTCGTCAGACACATCAACGATCCAATGATCTGTCTGTACAGCGTAGCATCAACCAATTCTGACGAAGTATCAACCAGGAGCTTCAACTTTATTTCCATGGGCGTGTTCATGGATTTACACTCCAACATATCAAACCTCTTCAGTATTTCAACTGCATACTTCCCTTGGTTAAGGAAGATCTTCTCCGGGCTCTGCCAAACCTCAAGACCTAAGAAATAGTGCATTAGGCTTAGGTATTTCATCTCAAATTCTGCAGCGAGCTTTTTCTTACAACCAGTGATGAACTTTTCTTCTCCAGTTAAGAATAAGTCATCCACATACAACAACAATATAACTGTCTCATCATTCATAATGTTGAAGTAAAGGTTAGAGTCAACTTTACTCTTTTTAAAGACCAAGCTCGTTAGGAAACTGTCAATTCTTCCATACCAAGCTCTAGGATCTTGCTTCAATCCCTACATAGCCTTCTTTAACCTGCAGACATGAGTCTTTCTATTTTCAAGTTCAAACCCTTGAGGTTGTTCTATATACACTTCTTCTTCTATGACACCATTTAAGAAGGTTGTTTTCACATCCATCTAGTGTAACTTCCACTTCATCTTGGCTACAAGAGCTATGATGGTTCTGATAAAAGTGTATCTGACTACAGGAGTAAACTTCTCTTCATAATCAATGCCTTCCTTTTGAGAAAAGCCACGAGCTACAAACCTTGCTTTATATTTTTCAATACTTCCATGAGCAACATGTTTTATCTTGTATAACCATTTGGAAGATACCACATCTTTTCTTTTCGGTCTGGGAACTATTTCCCATACATCATTCTTTATAATTGATTGGTATTCTTTTGCCATGGCATCTGCCCATTCTTTCTTCTGAATGGATTCTTCAAAGCAAGCAGGCTCCTTCTCTATGAGATTACACATCAAAGCCATATAACTGGAGAATGGCTTAGGTTTCTTAACTTTTCTCATAGTTCCTTATGGGGCACCATACTTCTCTCCATCTTGAATAAGTTCCCTTGCCCAAGTTGGCTTTCTCTTGTGAGAGATCGTCATCTGGGGAGATTCTTGAGATTCTATCATATCATGATCTTCTTGAATCTCATCATCAGGGGAAACTGTGACTTCCCTCACTGGTTCTGCAACTCTACGAGCTACAGGTTCTTCTTCATATACTTCTTCAAGCTGGCATCTCCTTGATTTCTTGAGTGTTGCATCTTCATCAAAGGTTACATCTCTGTTGATCTCAATATGATGGTAACCTGGTATATAAATTTTGAAAGCCTTTGAGAATTCACAGTATCCAACAAATATTCCCTTATTTCCTGAAGGGTCCAACTTGGTTCTTCTTTCTTTCGGAATGTGTACAAACACTGGACAGCCAAATATCTTGAGATGGCTTACTTCTGGCTTCTTTTCGGAGAACATTTCTTCGGGGGTTTTGAATCCAAGTGCACTATGGGATAATTTATTTTGTACATACACGATTGTCCTTGTTGCTTCTGCCCATAAGTGCATTGGAAGATCTTGATAATGGATCATAGTCTTCACTACTTCCATTATAGTTTTGTTCTTTCTTTCTGCTACACCATTTTGTTGAGGATTGTAGGGAGTGGTGAGCTCCCTCTTAATCCCAACATCTCTGCAAAAGCTTACAAACTCTTTTGAGGTGTATTCTCCTCCATTATTTGACCTGAGTATCTTGATCTTTCTTTCAGAGAGATTCTCTATCAAGGATTTGAATTCCTTGAATTTTCCAAACACTTCATCTTTCGATTTTAAGAAGTAAACCCAAGTCTTGCAAGAATAGTCATCAATAAATGACACATAGTATGCATACCCACTAAGAGAGGTTGATGGCATTGGGCCACATACATCTGAGTGGATGAGCTCCAAGACTCCTGCTTTATTGTCGCTCTTCGGGAAAGGATTCTGTATGTTCTTTCCTTGTGCACATCCCTTGCACACACCTTCATGGTCAACCTTGAAATCTGGTAGACCTGTAACTGCCTTGCTCACATATGGTAGGGCCTTGTAGTTGATGTGAGCGAGTCTTCTATGCCAAAGTTCACATGGACTCTCAGTGGAGTGAGTCAAGGCTGCATCTGAGTACCTTTTAACTTATATAGGCCTTTTAACTTATATAGGCCACATTTTTCTGTTCCAATAACAATTACATCTTGTATGGTTTTACCTTTAGGCTACATAAGGACTTCACCATCTATGAATGCAACCCTGAAGCCTTTCTTATCTAAAGCTGAGATAGAAATCAAATTCTTCGTCAAAATTGGTACATATAGTACATCCTTCATCTTCATTAGGGTCCCTGAATCAAGTTTGTAGGTGGACTCTCCCACTCCTTTGATAGGGTACTGGTAATCATCTCCAAGTGTGACTTTTTGGGGAAAGTTCTTTTCTGTAAGGCTAGAGAGAATGTCTCTCTGACCTATCATGTGCTTGGAAGCACCACTATCTACGAGCCAAGTATCCCCTCTAGGTGACACTGATCCTAAGAGGGCATAGATTAAGACATAGTCTTCAATCTTTTCTTTAATCATCTTCATGGGTGGCTCATCATCTTCAATTGCATGGGTATGGTGTCTTTTGTTATTTCTCTTCTTGTATTCTTCTCTTCTAGCTCAAAAATTCTTAGCAATATGTCCCATCTTGTCACAATGGTAACATTGATAAGATGAGAAATCCTTTTCTCTTCTTTGACCTTTCTCAAACTTCTGGAATCTCCTTAGAGGGTGAGATTCTTTAAGGGAATTTGTGAATCTCTTTGGGGAGTGAGATTCCTTGTGTAGGTGGGTCTCCTTCTTGAAGTAAGACCTTTTCTTTCCTCCTTTAGCATGAGCAACTAGGGCTTGATCTTCATTCCTTGAAAGTACTGCTTCTCGGTTAGCTACTCTTGCTTCTTCTTGAACACATTCTTCCCAAAGATTGTCAAATTGTAGTTTCTCCTTTATGGCACAAATGGTTTGGATGAATGCATCCCAAGGTCTTGTGAGACCATTAAGAGCTATCAATATAAGTTCATCTTCATTTAGGTTATCTCCAATTGCTTCTAGTTGTTCCTTGAATTGAGAGATCCTAGAGAAATAGTCATGAACTGTTTCTCCTTTCTACATCTTTGTATTCTTGAGTTGGGTTCTCAAGTTCATCTTCCGGGTAATGTTTCTTCCTTCATACAATCTGGTTAGGGCATCAAACATTTCTTTTGGAGTATTCTTAGATGCCACTTGAGGGATCAAGTGATCTTTTATAGAGTCTGGAATGATTCTTTTGGCCCTAACCATATCTTTCTAGTATTTTGATTTAGTTGTAGCATCTGCGGGTTCTGGTACATTTTCCTTGATGAATCTTGCAAGGTCATTCTCTTCAAGAATGAGTGCAATCCTATACTTCCAGACACGGAAGTTATCCACATCTTCTAACTTGTCAACAAGCTTGGTGCTTGCAGACATCTTGACCAGAAGCTGGAAAAATGACCAAAAAATAAAAGTGCTCAGAAATTAAATCTAAACTTACCAGGAGGTGCGCTTGGCTGAGGCGAGTAGCCTGGTGCAATATGTTTTCTAAAAATCCAAATTTTACCCCTTGAAACTGAGCTTGCGCAAATCTGGACTGGTACATCTGGTACTGGTTCTAGTTTTCTGGTTTTCTAGTATTCTAGTACCAACCAAAAACTAAGGTTTCAATTCTCGGAGTTTCTAGCCACAGAAAAGGTGCGCTCAAGTTGCCAATAAGTTTGTTGGGTTAGGGCACATTTCCCTAGGTGTTGTTTAGGCTGAAATTCCTCTCCAACAAAAGACCCTAATTTTCTTGTACGACAACAGTGACGTTTTTGCTTATCCAATGAAAGGTGCTCTCTTCATCTTAGCTATGAATCCATGTTAATTTTTGGAGAAGCTATTAAGTTTCTTTTCAATTTACTAGATAAAAATAGCATAGGTAGGATCACTGAGAGAAACATAATCACAAGATACACAACATTTATTCTGGGAAACCCTCATGGGGGAGAAAACTCAGCAAAAACTTCCTTAATATAGATTGTCAATACAATGCCAAGATAAAATACCAAACACTAGAGAATAACCAAGACTAAGCAATGCGCCTCTCTTCCTTCTTCTCCCAATTGCAGCTATCTCCAAACTTGCGCACTTGTTTAGTGACTTGAGTGAGTGTACTAATGAGGCACCTTCCATGCTTATTTATACTAGTTGGCAGGTGCTAGAGTGGTGTCTCTTCACTGGGCAAGGCCGGCCTCTTCACTTAGTGGCTAAAACCACTTTAATTAGGCCTGGGGGCCCTGGGGGGCGACTTCTTAATTAGCAGCATATAATTAGGGTTTGACCAATCCACAAAAGGGGATTTGGT
This sequence comes from Picea engelmannii, assembly GCA_009831015.1. Classification (NCBI taxonomy): domain Eukaryota; kingdom Viridiplantae; phylum Streptophyta; class Pinopsida; order Pinales; family Pinaceae; genus Picea; species Picea engelmannii. The sequence goes on along the minus strand of ML817844.1, from coordinate 70,290 downwards.
CTAATACAAAGCCCGATGTGATCAATCCACAAAAGGGGATTGATCTATATGATAATAACTCAATAATAATCAGAATACTCTTTGCAGTTACAATATTTCAACAATCCCAACTCATCCGATTTGTCCGTTCAACCGCACCCAAGTGGGCCAACACATCTAGTCGCATCTCAATCCATCAAAAGGCAACTTCGTAGGCTATAGGAGGATTCTCTCCTTTGGGTCCACACATCCGACTCGTGAATCCAAGGCATCCCAATATCCGTATAAAGGCAACACCTTTTGTGCCCAACTTGGCAATGCGCCCATTGCCATGTTGTGTTTGGGGACAACTAGATTACCTGACAGAATGATAGGAGTATGTCGATATGATTGGACTGGCAGGCATCTCTCTTTTGTAGAAACACTCACAAGGCAACAACCCTGTCCAGCCTGGGAGAAGTTTCTATATTTCACTCAGATTTGGCTCTTGAGATTTCATCTAGGAGTGGCAATTTTAGCAGAGAGATAGACTCTCTTCAGCTTAGAGCCAAAGCAGGTATGTGCACACTCTTTGCTTATGTAGGATGAGGGCTCAAGTGTACACAATCTTTGGCTCCTAGAGGTGTTGACCTTGATCTACATGTATATTGATTTCTAATGTAATATATGCTTCATTTTCAAAGAGAATCCAATGACTTGATAATGCATTGATGTATGGCATACGGGATTGAGGATAATGATGCAGATTTTCCTATTGCAAAATGCTCAACCACGATGATCCCCTTGGCCTATTTGGTGATCATTCATGATCCATGTTTTTATAAAATAGTGCAGACAACTTTCGACTAGGTTTCTCTCAAAAGGACGTTTTTATAGTGCTCCTTAGCACTCAACTGAAATATCTCATGGAATATTTACCTAACCATCCTACTAGTACACTCCATAACTAGGCAATATAGTTCAATTTGGAACATGGTCTCTAGACAATGGAGACATGTTTTGTGGTTGGGGAAAGTAAATTTTACACCAGAATTGTCTTTTAAATTTGTTGTTGGGATATAGGCCCATTTAACTTCTGTTTGTGTAATATACCAGATATAAAAAGTATGCAGAACAGAAATAAAATGCTAGAAATGGCAGAATAACAACAATATAACCAGAATAATCACCACAATAACACTGAAATGATATGAGAATAACAACAGAAATAGCACTTTGATTCTGAGAACAATGTTCACGGGCCTCTTCGAGGGGGCAACCTCCAGTCGAGCAGAGCTCTATTACAATAATCTCAAAGCTTGGGTTTTCATACCCTCGACTCCTATTTATACTAAATATGTCTATCAAAAGAAGCATCTAGAGAAAGATCCTTCTAGAAGCGGAAGCTTCTGTTAGGTCTTCTTACATTCGACTTGTTCTATTTTATTGCAAGGCCTTATTAATATTGACCTTTATTATATCCGAATATATTGTTCTACCTATGTGCAGGTTAGGACCCTAACATGTTCTTCCCCTTAAAAACAACCTTGTCCTCAAGGTTGGAGATATGGAAATTGCTGCAGAATGGTAGCTGGATCCCAAGTGGCATCTGCTGGAGTTGTATCTTTCCACTGGATTAACACTTCCTTGATGGTTCTCTGACACAAGCGACGCTCACGCTGGTCCAAAATTGCTTGTGGTTGTAGCCAAATGGATCCTTCTTCGGCTAACTCGGGAAGGTTGGTTTGAATTTGGCACTTAGTTCTAATCACCTTCTTTAAGCAGGAAACATGAAAAACAGGATGTAGCTTCGAATGACTAGGCAAAGCTAATTGATAGGCCACCTGTCCCACACGCTTGAGAACTGTATAAGGACCATAAAATTTGGGTGCTAGCTTCTGACAATGCTCGGCCTTGAGGGAATTCTGCTTGTAAGGTTGCAGGGGAAGAAACACCTAATCCCCTTCTTCAAATTGACGTTCAGAGCGACCTTGATCTGCTTGTTGCTTCATGCGATTATGTGTCATGACCAAATTCTCTTTGAGGATACGGAGAATAGCCTCTCGAACTGTAAGTGTTTGGTCAACCGCCTGGACCTTCGAGACACCCGGTAAGTATGAGAGAACTGAAGGTGGCTTCTGTCCATATACCACTTCAAAAGGAGTCGTGCGTGTAGTTGTATGGTATGAAGTGTTGTACCACCATTCAACTAGGGGTAACCATTGAGCCCACTGATTTTTCTTTTCCGAGGAAAAACACCTCAAATATGTTTCCAAACACTTGTTGACAACTTCTGTTTGACCATCAGTTTGGGGATGATAAGATGTACTGAGATGCAATTGGGTGCCTTGTAGCTTGAACAGTTCTTGCCAAAAATTGCTTGTGAAAGTGGGGTTGCAATCAGAAACAATAGAGTGTGGCATGCCATGGAGCTTGAAGACCTGATCCATGAAAATTTGAGCCACCGTGGATGCTGTAAACGGGTATTGAAGAGCACAGAAATGAGCATACTTGGAAAGGCGATCAACAACCACCATGATGACTGATTTATTTCCTGATTTGGGTAAGCCTGTAATAAAATCCATAGAGATGTCCTTCCAAATAGCAGGTGGAATCGGGAGCAGTTGTAGTGTGCCTAGAGATTTGACTGTTTCTCCCTTGTTGTGTTGAGACACATCACATTCGGCCACAAAATGACGAATGTCCTGTTTCATACCATCCCAGAAAAAAGAACGTTTAACCCTGTCATAGGTTTTGGTGAACCCGGAGTGCCCCGCTGTCGGTGTAGCATGAAACTCAGAAAGTACCGTGGATTTAAGCTTTGATTGTTTACTTAAATACAAACGGCCTTTGTATTTAAGTACCCTGGGGGAGCTGGAGCACTGGACTGCAATTGTTGGATCAACTGTGAACTTTTGGGATCTTGTAGCCATTCCTAGCGAACAACTTGGAGCCAATCTGGTACAATGAAGGAAAGAAAAAAAAGGGATCCTTCATCTTCATATTTGTGGGAAGGTGCATCCGCAACCACATTTTCTTTGCCTTTCTTGTAAATGATCTCATAATCATAGCCAAATAGCTTAGTTACCCATTTTTGTTGCTCCAGGGAGGAATTGTGTTGTTCCAAAAAATACTTGAGGCTTTGATGGTCTGTCTTAATTTGGAAGCGTTGCCCCAATAGATAAGGGCGCCACAAATCCACGACATGCATGATAGCCAACATTTCCTTTTCATAGATAGATTTGCCCAGATTTCTTTCAGATAGTTGCTTGCTGGTAAAGGCCAAAGGCCGACCCTCTTGCATAAGGACAACACCAATTCATTTCCGTGAAGCATCACATTCCAAGACAAAGGTCTTTGTGAAATCAGGAAGGGCCAGGACTGGAGTGGTGCACATGGCCATCTTCAAGGTTTGAAAAGCTTGAGCAACAACTGGAGTCCAAGTGAAAGAGTTTTTTTTTAGGAGAGCAGTGACAGGTGCTGCAATCTTTCCGTAATTCTTAACAAACTTGTGATAATAGCCTGTTAAGCCCAGAAATCCACACAAGCTTTTGAGAGTCTTTGGGTGAGGCTAGTCTTGCATAGCTTCAATCTTTTTAGGATCCACCCTGACGCCATATTTGCCAACCAGATGACCCAAGTACTCTACTTCTGAGGCGCCAAAAGCACATTTAGACTGTTTCAGGAAAAGTTGGTGCTGAGAGATTAGATGGAGAACTCGATCCACATGAGCAAGATGTTTTGTCCAGGTCTTGCTATAGATGAGGATATCATCAAAGAAAACTAAGACAAAATGACGGAGAAAAAGACGAAAGACTTGATTCATGAGGCTTTGGAAGGTGGAGGGGGCATTACAAAAGCCAAAGGGCATGACCAAAAACTCATAGTGGCCCTCATGAGTTCTAAAGGCAGTCTTGGGAATGTCTGCCTCTTTCATACGTATCTGGTGGTAGCCCGAACGAAGATCAAGTTTAGTAAAGAATTGGGCGCCACTCAGTTTATCCAAGAGGTCATCAATGACAGGAATGGGAAATTTGTTTTTAATGGTAAGTTTGTTGAGGGCACGGAAGTTAGGACACATTCGTCAAGAACCTTCTTTCTTCAGGACCATGACCACAGGAGAAGAGTAGGGGCTCGTACTAGGGMAGATAACGCCTGCATTAAGGAGTTCCTGGACCATTGTCTCAATTTCATTTTTTKGGGAAAAGGTGTGACGATATGGACGGATATTGGGAGGAAGGCTTYCGGGTACAAGGGAAATGGAATGATCATKAACACCATGTGAAGGAGGGAGTCCCTAGGGAGTGGAAAAGACCATTTGATGTTTAGAAAGGATGGCTTGGAGGTCTTGCRGCACCRAGAGTGTTTATGTTGCTTGGATGGCATGGAGTTGAGCAATAACACCAGAATGACCCTTTTTTAGCATATTTTCCATGCGATGGGAACTAATGATCTCARGTGACCCGGCGGTGATGCCTTGGAACTTATATTRGTGGCCGTCCTAGTCAAATTGCATGGTTAATTCCTTAAAATCCATGAGAATGGGACCCAAAGTCCTTAGCCAGTCTGCACCCAACACAATGTCACACCCGCCCATGTCTATAGCAAACATATGAGATTTCAGGTGGTAGTCACCAATTTGGAGACGCATATTTTCACAACGCCCTCCACTTTTCATGAAGCCACCATTGGCAATCATGATTTGGAAATTATTGACGGCATGGATGTAGCAATGAGTTTCTTGGACAATGCGGCGATGAATAAAATTATGGGTGCTTCCACTATCAACCAGAATGATGACCTTCTGATGCTTGATATAACCAATTAGCTTGAGGGTTTGGGGAGCGGAGAAGCCAGTGACAGCATTGAGGGAAATGACCGGTTCTACTTCGGGAGGGTCTGAGGGAGGGGTTATGTCGGGGGTTTCAGGTGACTCAGACACAAGGGGAGTTTCAATATCCTCTTTCGAAATATCCTCGGAGATGGCCATAAACAGTTTTTGTTTCTTACACTTGTGGCCCGGAAAATATTTTTCATCACAATTATAACAAAGGCCTTTGAGTTGGCATTCAGCCATTTCAGCCCTGGTCAATTTTTGGATCTTTAGTGGAGCGGAGGGAGTAGTGGGATTTACTGGTTTAGGGCGAGGGATAAAGGAGGGTTTCCGGTTTTGAGAAGATACAACCTGTTGTGCTTCTTTAGCTCTTTTAGTAGCCTCAACCCAACTCTGAGGCCGAGCCATGAGGACATGGGCCCGAAGCTCATCCTTGAGGCCACTGATAAAACATTATCGGAAAAAGGCATCAGACATGCCCTCTGTCTAAAAAGCCAGGTGCTCAAAGGCAGCTATAAAGTCTTCCACTGTTCCTGATTGTTTCAACTTTGTCAAACGGCCCAAATGGTTGGTGTCAGTGTCAAAGTGTTCATAAAGCTCTGCCACAAAGTGTGTCCAAGCAATATACCCTTGACGAAAAGTTTTTCTCCATTGCCACCATTGCCAACGTTCTTGATCTAGATGGAGAACACCATACCGGAGTTTGGCCAAGTCATCTGTAATGCCGTATAAAGAGAAATAATGTTCCATTTGGGTTACCAAGCCGTCAAATTTGGTCACATCCACCCGTGGAAGGAGTAGGTCACGTTGAAAGTGATGGTTCTGAAAGTTATGGGAATGAGATGAATGGTCACCTTCGGTATGTAGAGGTGAGGAAGAAGAAGCGTTATCTGTAGGGATATGTAGTTTGGTGCAGTGCCGAAAAGACAGATTCAAGCTGGGTGGTGAGGCCTTGTTTGATTTCCTCCATTGAGGACTGCATGGTTGTATTGATGGCGACAACATTGGCATTGAGTTGTTTTACTTCTTGTTGGGTCTCGATGAGACCAGATTGCAAGGTGTTGAAGCGAGCTTCCAAGTCTTGGCTACGGGTATGGGCCATGAGGATGGGGGAACTGAAAAGGGGGGCGGGGTCAAAAATTTTGCCGAAAAATGATATGGATGAAAGTGATAAGGGCGGAGAGATGAATCCAATGGAATAGGTCTCAAATAATATTGAAAAAATTTCCAGACTTTTTTTTTTTTTTTACACTTGCGGAGTTATACTTTGGTCTGAAGAATACTGCAGAGAGGAAATGCCCAAATGATTAACTAGAAATAAATGTGTATTTACTTGGCAACCCGAACACAGTTGCGCGGCAATAGATATTGTCTGTTTTAATTTGTTTATGTTTCAGTCCCCAAGGGTTAGGTATTCAAGGGTTCTACAGACAAGGGTTTGCCCTGTGCTATAGCTCTCTGATATACGTGTGGGGTCCAACAGTGGTACTCAGCCCAATATCTCAGGACACTAACTAAGGAGGATAGACCGTACCCTTAGCCGTACTACCCGACTACCCAGGTACTAGAGAGTATCTTCCCGAGTGTTGTTCTCGGTGGCACTATAGCAGTCAGGCGGCCGATCGATTTATCTAAAGAGGGCTTCAGGAAATCTAGGCCGATTTGTACATAGGTGTTGTCTGATGCGCTACCACTCGAAGGGGTACCAACAGGGGTTACAAGAGTGGCCAACAGATGTGCGCTTAAGAACCACTTGTATTTCCTGCGTGTATGAATCCCTCAACCGCGGGCTTATGCGCGTAACGATAGATCTCTGTGGCTTAAAGACACCAGAATACGTCTCTACCCTGAAAAAAATTTACCCACAATTTCTACCAAGAAAGTTCTCTGATACCACTTGTAATATACCAGATATAAAAGTATGCAGAACAGAAATAAAATGCTAGAAATGGAAAAATAACAGCAATATAACCAGAGTAATCACCACAATAACACTGAAATGATATGAGAATAACAACAGAAATATCACTTTGATTCTGAGAGCAATGTTCACGGGCCTCTTCGAGGGGGCAACCTCCAGTTGAGCAGAGCTCTATTACAATAATCTCCAAGCTCGGGTTCTCATACCCTCGACTCCTATTTATACTAAATATGTCTATCAAAAGAAGCATCTAGAGGAAGATCCTTCTAGAAGTGGAAGCTTCTATTAAGTCTTCTTACATTCGACTTGTTCTATTTTATTGCAAGGCCTTATTAATATTGACCTTTATTACATCCAAATATATTGTTCTACCTATGTGCAGGTTAGGACCCTAACAGTTTGGGATAGTGGTCTGTAACCTGACAAACCTGCTGTCTACCAAAATATTTTTCTGATCAAATTCTGACAGATTAAGTGCTGAGTTTTTTTGCTATTTTCCATGTGCATAAAACAATCCGTTATCATAGTTGGAATCCTCCTAGGTCCAGTGTTTCTCCTTTTTACTTATTAATATGTTGCTTGATTGTTGAAAACCTGCTTTAACATTGTTCAAAAATCATTAATTGTTTAAAAAGACTAATGCCATTAATGGTCTCTTAAACAGGTAATAGCCGAGGAGAAATTCAAACGCTGTGGTGCTGCATACAAATCATTATGTGACGCTTTTTCTGACCAGTAATATTACCTTGTTGCTTTAAATTGTTCCTATTTTACCAAAAGTATATACCGTGCAGGATTATCTTCAAATACAACTGACAGCTTGGAATATATTATTTATTATTTCTGGCAGAAGTTTTTTATCACAGTACAATGGTTACGATGGTCATATTGATTTCAGTAACGAGTGGATGCCAATCCAGTCAAACGATCATATTTATCTTTTCAAGTCTAGTTTGTGCAACTTACTATAGTAAGTGGGTTTGCTTTTGTGGTTAGTGGATAGTGCTTATTTCCAGAATTGATAATGGAGGAAGAAAACTTACTATGCAACATTTAATAGACACGAGCTGGACAAATAAATGTTTGCAACGGCCAGAAAGGGTGGTCTCCATTCACTTGTGAAATTGATGTGCAGTGGCCCTTTATGTATACTAGTGGTTGGAATTTAAAGGTACAAAACAAATATTTGCAGTACTTACCAACAAAATTGAAGTCAGTTTATGCTATTTAATTTATCTAATATACTGGGCTTGGAGTATCATGAACTTGTGTCAACTTCTGCAGAGATATAATACAATAGTGTTCTCTCTCTCCCACGCGCAGGCACAAAATCATCATGCATACGCAGGCAACTGTAGGATGGGTTTTCATACAGTTAACATGCCGTGCACAAAAGCATCATGCCCGTGCAGGCAACTTCTAGATGCAATTCGAAGATCCGGTGGAGAAGTGTATTCACTAGAGCTAGTGTTTTCCAATGGGGAGCATTCGTATTTTTCATCCAAAAGGAGGATAGGATGTTACGACCAACTACTTATTAGAGAAACCAATATAATATTATTGCATTTGAATATTTAACACATTAAAGATTCCATTTAATTTCATTGTAGAAACGATTTCTAAATGATGGAGGATTGAAGTT
>ML817844.1:45620-60809 GCA_009831015.1 Picea engelmannii | reverse complement strand
TGAGATGCCAATACCTTTGATTGCATCAATTCAATCCAATTCAACATAGATAAAATAGAATCACGCAAGCAATCCTTCTTTTTGTGAGCATATCAAATAAATAAATAAATCAGTTAGCTAGTTGTTGCATGCATGCAAGGGAACAACACAAACAAATGGAGGTATGTTATGGCATAGATAATTAACTTATAATGCAATTCAATGGAGTTGAGTCTCCTTCTCCACCCTTGTGTGAGTTATAGGTTGGATATTAATGTGTTTCTACGGGTGCATGTGTATAGAAATGAATGCAACACAAATATAGTTTATATTCACAATCCATAGCAATATTTTATTGTGGTACTAGTATAGGGCACTTTATTCAACAAAAATGATGACCATTGTGTCATGAGTTCCCTTCGGTTCAAAGGTGGTTGGCCTTGGTGAACACGTATTGTGAAGGTCCTCATCAATGTCGATGTCAGTTAAAATATCGTACTATTGCACCTTGTGTAGTGGCTAGTAATATTGCTCCTGTAAAGAAATTTAATTGAAGGGCGGTTCTTCACCTGCCTACCTGAAATGTTACATAGGATTAGGATTTGGCAATGGCATCAACATTGAAGAGGCATAAACAATATTGAACAACATTGAGCTTCCAACCCTTTCAAGAACTTGATATGTAATCAATTAGCATATGGAAAACTCCTTGTGTTTAATTTCTATTATGTAAATAATTAAAATTGTGTATTCAAACAAAGAATTCAATGCAAGGCCTCGGATGGGATGACAACTGGCCAAAGAAAGATTGTTGGCGCGCATGCAGCGAGGGGAGTTATTACCCCTAGTCATCGTCCATACCCCCATACCATTTGAATGACAGGATTTAATACTGTAGTAATGGTAGTGCGTTGCTCTACCTCTGGGAAGTTAATGGCTCTTCATGCGAACTAGCTCTGGAGTACTGAAGTGGGTACTCGTCCTTGGGCTAATGTCACTTTGGTTTTCATGGTGCCCCCTACCAGCATTCAACCAGCCTCTCTGAAGGTAAGAACCCCTGGGCACTCCGTCATTCACCATATTCAGTTGGCTCTCCGATTCTTTTTGTCTTCCATGTATTCCTATTGTGGACATTCTCTCGTCGCCTCCTTACCTCAGCTGGTCACCTCTCTCAACCTCCTTTTTACCAACGCAACTCCACTAGCCTAGCTATTGCCCCAAATTCGTTGCAATCCTTCAACCATGCCCAGAGAGCGTGGAAACCCCAAAAGAGGGCCATTGTATTACAGCTTCATCGTGTGGCGCAACCGCCTTGACCCCTTGCAACCTTTCCCTTCGACAGCTCCCCCGAAAGGGGCCAGAATTGGACAGAGACTCCCCCTCCCTCCCTTCATGCCCAGAACTCGCCTCCACCCCTTTCTGAAACTATGCATGATTCTAGGAGTTGCTCGGTGGAGGAAGAAATTCCTCCTCTTGAGTTGCAGCCCTTGGAAGCCCCACTTGAGCCTAGCATCATCACCAGTCCCCAAGCCCGGCCTCTGGAGCAAGGTAGTTGCTTGGTGGAGGAAGAAATTCCCCCCAACTGGAAGAAAGAGTAGATCGCCAGGAACTGTAGCCATGGGTTGGACGTGGAAGAAACTCCACCGACAGATTTTGATATGGATACAACTCTTCTCGCGGATGCAGATGGGAAAATTGAGCATCCTATGCCCAATCCTCATCACTTTTCGGACGACCACCTGCAACTGATCTTTGATATGCAACGAAGTCTGGAGGATTAAACTCAAAATCAACGCACTCTCATTCGACGCATGGACCTCTTGTTCAACGCCTTGTCAGATGCCCCAGAGAAAACTCGTTGTCCGACCTGTGGACAAAGGTTCGCCTTCACCTACGACACTAATGGACGCTCGGGTTTGCCAAATTTCTAGCTTCTCTCTCTTTTTGCATATCAAGAACCAACTTCAGCTTTTTTCAGTTTTGTTAAATTTTTTGATCTATGACTACAGCCATGGTGACCACATTCTCTAGTGCATGACACCAGACACGTCTCATGTATGCAATATGACATTTGTCTCATTGAACTCTGAAAATGCCATTATGGTTTTCACATGTTTCTGCAAGCCACATGTTCTGGTTTCCCTGATGTGGCGGAACATGTGGCAAGCAAGGAACAGTGTATGTTTTTTATGCTCTTAAGGTAATATAATTTTCTCTCTTTTATTTACAAAAAAAAATAAAAAATCAATGCAAGATATACACAATCCAACAAGGATTTATTTTAGAAAACTCAGTTTGGAAAAACTTTAGCGTAAAATGGCTTGCTCAACGCTTTATTTACTTTAAGGGAAAATTGATCCAGGTGGATATCGGTGGCCACTCATCTATTTTAACTGGTTCAAAACAGTCTTCTGGCAATTTACTATTTTCAACAGTTTTTCGGTTCCTAAACTTCTGGGGCCATTTTGAGGGCCTAAATGAAGGTTTTTCAGGATCGAGCACCTTAGTGATAGTTGAAGGCTTTGGTTGAACCCCCAAAATGAATCTCCTCAATGATATATTTCCAACGAGCTATTGTGCACCCCAAATGGAGATTGTATGCCAAAGTTACACCCCCGGGAAGTTGATACACTAAACTACCCAAAATGGGGTCCACAAAACTGTTGGATTTTCATCTTTCAGGGTTAGGGTTTTGGATTTTCTTTATGTTAAAAATGTCTTTAGAGCCTCATTGTAATAATCATCTTCTTGCGAATGTGAGTAGCCATCACATCTCTTCTCAAAGATAAGTTATCACCATTCTAGCGAGTCTTTCACTCTGTATTTCTACGGTTTTGTACATTTCGCTCATTAATAGAAATTGTGTATTACTATATCTTTGTGTTTATGGTTGCATCTCTAATATATTTTTGTTATATTATTGAATATCTAAGGTATCTATGTATATTTATTGATTACATCTCTACTCTCATTTCGTGTTGAAAATAATCTGGATCAGTGGTATCAAAGCAGGTTGCTCATCATTTTTTCAGTGCATCCCCGATGAGGTCCGAGTATAGCAAGTTGGGTCTCAAGCTTGTCTCTCTTGAGGACAATTGTTCTCACATGCCCAAGAAACCCTCCATGGTGGAAGAAAAGAAAAACGACAGATTAGACGATTTTATTAATCGGTTGCTTGAGCAAGCTCTCACACGACAGAAGGACGAAATGATGGAGAGTTTTCTCACATCCTTCAACCTCTGTCAATAACAACTGGCATGTCTTCATCAAGCGGCCACTTTGGAGACACCTCTCATTTCAAGGTACAAGTTAATTTTGATATTCTTGTATTTGAAGGACAAATAGATGCAGCTGCCCTAGAAAAATGGTTAAATCTGCTAGAAGGTTATTTCTTTGTTCACAATTTTTCCGACGAAGAAAAGTTCACCTTTGCACTCCTTAAAGCTCTCCCCCATGTCAAACATTGGTGGAAAACTTACTGGGAGCAAAGTTCCACAAAGGAGTCTGGAATATCTAGGGTCGAGCCCACTTGGGATTTCTTTATGGATGCGATCAAGGAACAATATTATCTTGTTGGTAACTATAATGACCAGTACATGAGATGGACCGCACTGCGACAAGAGAGGGGCCAACTAGTGTCGGAGTTCACAAATATCTTCCATACCTTGTGCACCAAGTTGGGTATCAAAGATTCTGAGCGACATTTGGTTCTGAAATATCGTGGGGCTCTGCACATACACATCCAAATTGAAATGGAGTTTTTGGACATCTCATCGTTGGGAGTTGCTTATTGATATGTTGTCAAAATCAAACAGAAATTTAAGCACCAAAACAAACGGGAGTTCGGGTCTGCAAATCCGCAACAACCAAAGCATGATAAAGACGGCCCTAACAAACAGCCTTCTAATAACCAGTCCAAGCCACAGGAAAAGAAGGGTAACAGAAAAATGAAGGACACTTGAATATGGTGTCATTTCCACAAAATCCCCTGGCACAACACCGATGAATGTCGCTCAAAATAGTTATTGTTGGTCGAGATCAAAGACAAGGAGTCGAACCCTGATTCAGAATCTGATTCATAAAATATTGGTAGAAGATAGATCATCGACGCAACCCCACTGCTATTGTCGCAACCACAACAATTCAACCAGAAGAATCAGTAGATCCTGAAGAAGGGGAGTGTCTTTTTCATTCACAGATGTGGGTGAAAGGGACCCCACTGCATTTATTGTTGATAGCGAAAGCCAAAAAAACCTCATCTCAGCAGAGGTCGTCAAACAGTGGGGATTGTCGACAATGTTAGCACCATGATTTTTGTAGTTAGAATTAGATGTTTGTCCAAAAAATTTCAGAGTCGTGCCTTGATCTTGAAAAAAATCAAGACTTTTCTAGATGAGTCATAGTTAGTGTGTCAAAGTTTATGAATTCAGTGACCAAATAAAGAATGGTTTGAAATGTCAAGTAAGGGGTTTGGCCATAATTTGGTAAAAGGGTGTAAGGTTCGTCATGTTTAAAATTTGTAAAGGTTTACTTTCCTAAGTCTCGAGTCATGTCAGAAAGTGGAAATTATGTACCAAGGTCAAATCAAGTGGTTAGGATGATTGTCATGTCAAAATATATTATGGGTTATCGTTATCTAATCATGAAGTCAGAAAAGTGAACAATCATGGCACTCCATATCATTTGTACCATTACACACTTCAAAGGAGCACTCTCTGCGCAAGTTCACTGCGCAAATCTTTAACTTGCCTTAAAACATCTTGTCGCTATGGATTTTTCGTCCCTTTTCATAATTTCATTCCTTATTCATTCAAGCATAAATATTGGTCACCCGTCATCTTTCTCCATCACCTTCAAGACTTGTGCGTCGTTCGTGGCTTTTCCAGTAAGCTCTGAAGCCCTTTGCTATGTAAATATTGTGTGCTCCCAGTTGCTACGTAAATTTGCTACTATGTTTTTGCTGCGCTTCCTCCATTGCTTTAAATCATTGTTCAAGAGCTTTCCTTGGAACCCATTGCAAATTAGCTTCTGGAACAAGTTTGTTTTTCACACAGTTATCCTTCTTTCTTATGAGCTAATTTTTTATTACCTACTCTTGCGCCAAGTTTTTCGTCGTTGCTTGTCGCCTGCGTTGAGATTTTCGTTGCGCTGAAGTTTTCCATTGTCGTTTATTTATGTATCGAAGTTTTCCGTTGTTTACTTTTGCACCGAGTTTTCCGTTGCACCGAGTTTTCTGATGTTGATTTGTTTGTTGCGCACAGTTTCTTGTTGCTACATTTTCTTGTGCACCATGCAAAAGTTACTATTCTCATTCATTGCACAGAGAGGTTATTACAATCTATTGTTGTGCACCTGAAATTGACATATATCAACATCATAACAACTACTCAAAGTAAAAGAAAAAATACAAGGAGCGGGAAAGTCGTGAGGTTTGAACCACATAATTTAAAGTTAGTAAACACAGACCCGACGATCATAGTGTCTTTTTAACAAGTCGGATGCATAAGATTCTGTGAAAAGATTCAAGGGTATAATGCGCAGTTAACCAAGAAGTTTGCCCTTAACTTTACTGGTGTCAGTGCAACTATTGCAAGGATCACTTTTCAAGTGTTAGAGGAAACCATATCAGTTGTGATGGAGATCCATATGCAGGGAGAAATATGGTTTAAAGGTATGGCATTAGATACTTCATGTTATATTGATTTCATCAAACCTGAATATAGAAATCGGAAAATTGGAGCCAGCAGTCCCAATGAGTATCTTCTAGAACCTTTTGAGAAACTTATGAAGATAATCCGGAAGTATTTTACCTGTGAGGGAAGATTCGACAAGGTGCATCAATACCACATCAGGCTTCTGATGCATTTCATAGGGAGAAGTCCTTTAAACTTACATTTGTCCTATGTAGAAGCCTGGGAAAGATGGCAGACAGTGTCGAAGACAAAGCTGACCAGCCAGAGAACAACCTACTCCATTTTTCATTGATTAAGATGTTGGTGGTTGAGGAGCTTAGAAATTTAAACACGGACTAGAATTCCTTCCTGATTTCAGCAAACATTCCCAGAGACCCTAAAGGAGATATTCTCGTATCTACTGAGAAATCAACACTTCATAGTTCATAGGTAAGAAGAAGAGGTGTTGCTGAAAGGAGAAAAGGAAAAGAAATTGAAGATTCATCACTCAGTCAACCAGCACCTAAGAAAACAAGCAAATTAAGGCTCATTGATGAAATTGATGAGACGCGAGCTCCCAGTAAACCGCACACCAGGTCCTCTGCCAGGAGATTTCCCATACCCACAATTCAGTGAGAATTTGTTGAATGTGCAACCCAGGAGATTGATGAAAGCAAGTCGAACCAGGTGAAGAAGATGTAGATGTCAAGGAGGTGAAACAACAATTAAAGAAATCTCAACATGTTATAGCCCAATTCTATCAGGAAATAGAGAATTGAGGAGGAACCTAACAGAAAGAATCCCTGAAACACAATCATCTCAGAGCAAAGCAGGTCAGAGATCTCCTACCTCACCAACAGGAGGAGAAAAGAATATAAAGTGGTTGAAAAAGAAATTGAGAGAAGCTCAAGATGAGATCATTAAACTCAGGGAGGAAAACAAAATATCAGAGGAAAGAATCATGGAACATTTCAAGAAATGCAGACCAGCTATTGACGATGCATGTGCAGCTCTCTCTGACGCTCAGACAAAATTGAAAAGGAATGTGACTTTGTTGAGACAAGTGAGGAGTTTAAAGAGACAAAATTTGTCATTAAGAAGGGNCATGGAACATTTCAAGAAATGCAGACCAGCTATTGACGATGCATGTGCAGCTCTCTCTGACGCTCAGACAAAATTGAAAAGGAATGTGACTTTGTTGAGACAAGTGAGGAGTTTAAAGAGACAAAATTTGTCATTAAGAAGGGAAAACGGGGCCTTACGACTGCAAGTGAGTTTGGACAAGGAATCTAAGGACAAACTGAATGATCCCATCCTTTGTTGCCAATTGGATTCGTGCATGCAACCTCAGCATGAAGATCCTTTGCGTGAAATCGCTGCGCAGATTTCGCAGCCAGCATTTGCGCAGCAGAAAACAAAATTTACTACGCAAAGGTGACAGTGTTGTTCAACGATACACATTATGATTCATCACAACCGTATGGTTGAAATTTTCTTAAGAATTTATGATTTTAAACTACATTCCGAATAGGTTATGATTGTCAAATCGGCTTTCCTATTTTTGGTAGATTTTGTAGAGGTTGTTGTTCTCTTTGAAAACAACCAGATCCATAACTCTAGGAGATAGTAGTTCAACTCCTAGCAACTAAGTGTAGCTTTAGTTTTCTATATATAGGGAATATTTTGATGTAAGAAGGGGTGCGCAGACAAAATTATAGACATTTTGATCCTCAATGTAATTTTCTGAATCTAAAGAAATACAAATGCAGAAGTCATGAATTCTTTAAGAAAAAGATTCTAATGGTGGTGATCTGAAGATTGTATTCTTCTTTGTATGTATTCCCTGTGTACTTATTTTCATTTGCATTTCTCTTCTCTTTAAATTGGTAAATTAAAAGAATTCATCTAATGGTTCTCTAGACTTAACTGATTTAAATTATGTCTATCTTCTCAGTTAAAGTCAGAATTCATCATTTGTGGTGCTTTGATCCTGTTGTATGTTTCTTTTCTTCTTTCACCCTACATGATAAAATTAAATATTGAATTTCACCACCTTATTTAGCCTTTGTTCCTCTGAGGAGTTCTATCTACCAAACATTGTTTTCTTTGTTTTCATGGGTTGACTCCATAGCCCTAGAAGTATTATCTTTTGTCAGCAGACCTTGAGAAATTATCTTAAAATTCTAAATCTAGCCATCATTTTAAAGAAGCATGTCTATCAAAGATCAAGTCTCAGAGAGAGCCCTCTCTAGATTGGAAAGGCTAGTTTTCAGTCTTAAAGTTGGTTTGTAGGTTACCTTTGTAGATTTTTTCTTCAGCCCAACAATTTACTCAGCATTAACAAACAACACCGCACCCATGGCAATACAACATTAGGTGGCTTTGCCAGGGATGTGATCTTCGTGTTAGCCAGCTGTGTCGATTGGCATACAACATCCAATGCTTCATATATGTGGTATTATGTGATGTTTCCCCATTGGATGTATGTGATTTTCTATTGGGGCAGCCACATATGTGGAAGCGCCATGCTATTTATGAGTCTCGACCCCGTAGTGTCATTGTTAATCTTGGGGGTCATCCCTACAGGATTCCAGAGGTTGTTTCAACTATTGTCCCACCTAAACAGTGTCGCAAGGTAGTATCTCATACTACAAAATTTAGCTTCTTCACAGTCTGGTCAAAAGGTGAACAGAAGAACACTGCAACTACTGCAGCCTCAGTCCAAGCACCTTATGTCCAGCAGAAGCAGATCGATAAAATTGAAGCAAAGCACAAGGATTCCTTCCACACACAGTCATCTCATGTTTCCATATTGGTTCAAAAATTCCAACCCTTCAATCCATAGGTTAGTGATTGCCTTCAACAAGCTAAGCAATGCAACTTCTCTAGCAAGGCAAGTAGCTCATCAAGATGTAGATTCAACAAACGTTTTTTCCTCTTCCCCGGGCACTCAATGCAATGGAGACCATTGCTTCCTAAGGAAGGAGGATTGATCCAGGTGGATATCGGTGGCCATCCACCTATTCCAACTGGCTCAAAACAATCTTTTGGAAATTTACTATTTTTAGCAGTTTTTTGGTTCCTAAACTTATGGGGCCATTTTTAGGGCCTAAATGAAGGTGTTTCGAGATCGAGCACCTGAATCATAGCTTAAGGCTCTGATTGAAACCCCAAAATGAATCTCCTTGACTATACCTTTCCAACGATCTATTGTGCGCCCCAAACGGAGATCATATGCCAAAGTTACGCCCCAGGGAAGTTGGTACACCAAACTACCCAAAACAGGGTCCACAAAATTGTTTTTTTTTCATCTTTCGGGATTAGGGTTTTGGATTTTCTTTATGTTAAAAATGCTTTTAGAGCCTCATTGTAATAATCATCTTCTTGCGAATGTGAGTAGTCGTCACATATCTTCTCATAGATAAGCTACCACCATTTTAGCGAGTCTTTCACTCTGTATTTCTACAGTTTTGTACATTTCACTCATTAATAGAAATTGTGTATTGTTGTATATTTGTGTTTATGGTTGCATCTATGGTATATTTATGTTATATTATTGGATATTTGAGATATCTCTATACATTTCTTGATTATATCTCCGCTCTCATTTCGTGTCGAAAATAATCTGGATCAATGGTATTAGAGCAGGTTGCTCTTGGTCATTTTTTTAGTGCATGTTCCCGATGAGTTCTGAGTATAGCAAGTTGGGTCTCGAGCTTCTCTCTCAAAAGGACAATCTCTCTCGCACGCCCAATAAACCCTCCATGGCGGAAGAAAAGAAAAACAACAAAGTAGACGATTCTATTAATTTGTTGCTTGAGCAAGCTCTCACGCGACAGAGGGACAAAATGATGGAGAATTTTTCCCACATCCTTCAATGTTTGTTGATAACAACCGACGCGTCTTCATCAAGCGGCCACTTTAGAGGCACCTCATATTTCAAGGTACAATTTAATTTGATATTCCCGTATTTGAAGGACAGATAGATGCAGATGCCCTAGAAAAATGGTTAAATCTGCTAGAAGGTTATTTCTCTATTCACAATTTTTCTGACAAGGAAAAGATCACCTTCGCACTCCTTAAATATCTACCCCATGTCAAAAATTGGTGGGAAACTTATTGGGAGAAAAGTTTCATAGAGGAGTCTAGAATATATGGGGTTGAGCCCACTTTGAATTTATTTGTGGATGCGGTCAAGGAACAATATTACCATGTTGGTAACTATGATGACCAGTACATGAGATGGACCACGTTGCGTAAAGAGAGGGGCAAAGCAGTGTCGAAGTTCACCAATACCTTCCATACCTTGCGCACCAAGTTGGGTATCAAATATTTTGAGCACATTTGATTCTAAAATACAATGGGGCTCTACACAGGCACATCCAAACTGAAATGGAGTTTCTGGACATCTCATCACTAGGATCTTCTTACCGATATGTTGTCAAAATCAAGCAGAAATTTAGGCACCAGAACAAATGGGAATTTGGGTCTGCAAATCCATAACAGCCAAAGCATGATAAAGACGGCCCTAAAAAACATCCTTCTAACAACCAGTCCAAGCCACAGGAAAAGAAGGGTAACGGAAAGACGAAGGACACTAGAAAATGGTGTGATTTCCACAAAATCATCTGGCACAACACTGATGAATATCGCTCAAAACAATCATTGGTGGTCGAGATCAAAGATAAGGAGTCGAACCCAGATTCAGAATCTGATTCAGAAAATACTTGTAGAAGACAAATCATCAACGCAAACCCCACTGCTATTGTCGCGACTGCAATAATTCAACCAAAAGAACCAGCAGATCCTGAAGAGGGGGAGCATCCTTTTCATTCACAGATGTGGGTGAAGGGGACCCCTCTGCATTTTATTGTTTATAGAGAAAGCCATAAGAACCTCATCTCAGCAGAGGTCGTCAAACAGTTGGGATTATCGACAACACCACACCCACAGCCATACAACATCAGGTGGTTTCGCCAGGGATGTGATCTCTGTGTTAGCCAGCAGTGTTGATTGGCATACAACATCTAGACCTTTAAATATGAGGTATTATGTGATATTTCCCCACTGGATTTATGTGATGTTCTGTTGGGCCAGCCATATATGTGGAAGCGCCATGCTATTTATGAGTCTCGATCCCGTAATGTCATTGTTACTCTTGGGGGTCATCTCTATAGGATACCATAGGTAGTTCCAACTATTGTCCCACCTAAATAATGCCACAAGGTAGTATCTCATACTACAAAATTTAACTTCTTCACAGTATGTTCAAAAGGTGAACAGAAGAACATCGCAACCACTGCAGCCTCATTCCAAGCACCTTCTGTCCAGCAGAAGTAGGTTGATAAGATTGAAGAGAAGTGCAAGGATTCCTTCCGCGCACAATCATCTCATGTATCCAAACTGATTCAAATGGTCCAACCCTTCTAGCCACAGATTCATGATAGACTTCAACAATCTAAGCAGCGCAACTTCTCCAGTAAGGCAAGCAGCTCATCAAGATGCAGATTCAGCAAATGTTTTTCTCGCTCCCCCGGGCACTCAACGCAATGGAGACCATTGCTTCCTAAGGAAGGAGGATTGATCTAGGTGGATATCGGTGTTCCTTGAGGTAGGTTTGGCAGCGTGTGTTGTTCTCCATGTAGATTAAGTAGGTTGGGTCTAGCCCTCTTCTTTGATTTCTTTGTATATTATTTATTTCCCTTTCCTCATTAGGAATTTCATTTCTCTATTCTTCTTGATCTCCCATTGTAATGACTAAATCTTGAGAGGTGGATTCTTGATTCCTTTGATAATCCTCAAGAATATTCTCTTTGCTTCTTGTCAAAATGACCTTTATATTTTTCCAGATTCTGAAAGCTTTACTGTAATCTTATTTTTCTTTGAGCAATTACTATTTCTTCTTCATGAGCAAGAGTTTCACGGGATATTTCAAGCTCTTCTTGACTTTTTGTTGTTGTTATCGCCAACCATACAATTGATGCAAAATACTTGTTTGATCTCTTAATCCAAATTGTATTTGGGGTTGATTGGATTCAAGTAGATTCATTCAATTTTTGGTCTACGAAACTAGCCTTTTGTATGTCCCCAGTATGGTCACCAAAAATGTTGATGATTGAAATAGTTCAAAATCTCAACAAAAACATCATGAGGATAAATCCCCCTGCATTTTTAAAGAGGTGATGTTCCTATATAATTATATTAGTAAAATTATGAAAATACAGTGTTAACAAAAATTATAATCACAAAAAGAAAATTTCATGAGAAAGGGACCAGGAACTTGTCCAAGAAAGATATACAATATCTTAACAATAGTTTACATAAATAAAGGAAATATATAAGATTATCAAATTTCTCATATCCATCACAATATAGGCAAGATTGGTCATATCATAAGACAAAAAGGATATAAGGCCACTATGTAGAGAACTTTATATGAGTATTGCATTTAAAGATGAAAAAGATTATGATGGGCACACTCCAAAAATCTCATACTCAAAAATCTCAAAGTTTGAGAAATCATTAGAGCTATGCCCCAAAATATTCCTCTAGGGAACTCAAAATAAATGTCTTGTTTGACAATGAAATCTAAAGTGCTCAATAAAATAAAAGGATTTTTTCCAAACAAATTGGGATTGGGCTCCCATGGACCTTTAAAAGGAAGACCTGGACCTAGAAGAACAGAGAGAAACGATTAGAAAACGGCTATGATTTTTCATTGAATGAAAAAGACATGATTTGGTTGATTTCTAAATGAGAAGTAAGGAGAATGAGAAATTATAAAAATGGCCACTTGACTTACAATGATGGATTCCCTCGATTCATTTGTTAGCTTGAATGTCTTTTATAATTTCTTTGGCTCGAACTTCCTGACCGATTGTAACTATTTTTTCCTATTTTGATTAAAGCATTCTTTAACCAATTTTCAATGTATTCTCCCATGGGTGCAGTCGTTATCTCTTATCTAACTTTGATATCGAATAAAAAAAAATCAAGATATTTAAAATCCATTGTGAGTTGGAGGGTTTCTTCGATATCATCATTCTTGTTTGCATAACGAACAAGCGACCCCTCTACTTATGTCTCTGAGTATTCAGTCAAGTCGTTAAACCTTTCTATCGATGATATTTTTAAGGAGTCTAACTCTTCTTTCATTTGTTCTTTGGATAGAAGGTTTGAGTTCATGATTAAATGTGGATCTTCCATGTCTTCAGTTGACCCAACTAATTTTAACTCAACTAACTTTAAGAATAATTCACCTCGTTATGAACTAATGGCATCACATTCTGCTAACATTTCTTTTAAAAATTCAATTCTCTTAACCCAACATTCTATTGAATTCCTTAAACGGAATGTTGAAGGCAAATCCTCATCCTTTCTAACTCATTCAACTTTATATATAATTCACCCATTTTTACACTTATGACATCACACTCAGCTAACATTTATTTGAAACTTTTGATTATCTTCAGCCAACATGCCTTTAATTGTTTTAAATGGATTGTTGAAGGAAAATCCTCTTCTTTTCTCTGAAATTCACTAATACATGAAACTCTTGCACTAAAAGTAGAAATATCCTGCATACACCTCAAAAACTAGTGTTTTTTAGTACTTTTTGTAATTCTGAAACTTTCGTCGTCAACCCTTTGTGTTACCTCAGACTTGTGCAACTTTAGATATATCATTGATTACCTGCAATAAACTTTACACAATAATAGATATTCAATGTGCTCAATAGGTGCTAATAGGAGAGCCTTGCTCTCTTATTTATACTTCCATGTAGCTTCCTCAAGGGGTTACCTTCTAACCAACTTAACCTGATTTCCTTCTTTTAAGGCTAACCCACTTCTAACCACTTGTCCACTTCTAACCCACTTCGTTACAAATAGTAAATTCTCCACTTCTAGTTGCAACTAATTTATTTTTAATTATTTTCTTAATGAAACAACTTAACCCATGATTAACTCCTAGTTTTACTCACTTGACTAGTCAACTTCTTCTAGGAGAATCTAGAATAATTTTGACTTCTTTGACCTTCTAGATAACTCATGAGGGTTCTCCAACTTCACAAGGCCATAACTCTCTAATTGTGAGGAGTTATGTGGCGTTCCACATATCACCGGGAATGGCATGACATGTGCTATCCATATAGAATATTCTTACCTACAAATACGTTAAACTTCATACCATTATACATCAATCAAATTGAATTCCCTTAACCATATTGTTGGGGCTACCGGAATTTTCTACCAGACTTGTTTCAAGGGTTCACATCAATGACAACCAACCCAATTAATCAACAATCTCCCCCTTTGGCATTGATGGAAATACTTTGATGCAACACTAAATTCATATCGCTTATGCTCCCCCTGTGACCATCGCTCCCCTTGGAAACATGCCTTTTTGCTCTCTCTCCAAGCATCTAAGTCTCTAACCTGCAGCTGGTGAATCTCTCCCCCTTTGACATCAATGGAAAAGGTAACGTCATGTATGGGGTTTCTCCCCCTAACTGAATTTTCCTTAGGGTTGCTCTCCATGACTGGACTCTTACTGAACCTGTTCCCCCTGTTGATATTATGGTAGCTTCGGGAGGTATGAACCTCTATTGTGACCTTTGACAAGATTATAATGTTCCGGAAGGAAGCAAAGAAATGAAGGAAACCCTAGACAAGATGGCGGCTGCAGAAATATAATTAATATGAATTAATTAGTACCCATAAGGAGAAGTTGGCCCAGGCAAACCTGCCAGAATTACTATAAATACAGGGCGCCAGTCTCTCATTATAAACACTTCTCAGAATTGCAGAGAGCAGTTTCTATGCACGACAGTCCAGCAGTTTTGTGCGCAAGTCCTGGGGAAGGTACTGCGCCAATTTTTGGGTGAGACTATCTGTTCAGCTTGGTTACTTCTTGCTTGGTGCATTAGCCTCTCTTGGCTATTGGATTTCTACCAGGATTATTTTCTCTGTCAAGGTCAAGGTGCTCGGAGGGTGGCTTCGACCTATGGTTGGGTGACAAGGGCATTGTCAATGGTAAAACGAGCACAATCTTTCATATTCTAACAGGTTATGGGCCCACACCTCCTTCATTCAGTCTAAACGCTGGAAGGAAGCATAGTCGCTAGGATATTGAGCTTGTTGAGGAACTGCCACTAGGGTTACTAGCAGGAGCAGCTTCCAAAGACACTGTCGCTAGGGTTACTAGAAGAAGCAGTGTAGAAACCCTAATCTCATATCCAACAGCTTGTGATGGAGCATCTCACTCAAAAAGAGGATATTCAGATGCGCCCTAACTCAACGCACCTTTTGGCTCTCTCAGAAGACAGAAACGACGAAGTTGAAGTTTTGGATCAAGACATGACCAGTTACCCATCAACCAAAGACATGAGTGAAACAATCAGTCTTCTACACTACTCAACACTCACTGGAACGATTGAAGATGACATGTGGATAATCGATAGCGAAGCTTCTAGGCACATGACGGGAGATCAAGCCAGACTCTCAAATCTAAATGAGAAGAAGACCTCGTACAAGGTAGA